>QEPC01015305.1:172015-212412 GCA_003113815.1 Sphenodon punctatus | reverse complement strand
ACTGCTGGAATTATTGGATGGTGCAGTTTTTCTGCTTCAAAAATCTTCACTTCTGCCTTAGCGATGGAAGGACAACAACTTCTAGTAGCATATCCCTGTGCTTTATTATATGGAGTCTTTGCCCTTATTTCTGTGTTTTGAATTGGACTACCTTGGTTATTGGGCTTCAATGGGCCAAACTGCAAGCATCGACTAGGAACATTTGGACCAGCAAGCAGCTATGTTGTCACTATCATGCAAACTTAAGTCTTGAATAGTTCGATGGAGCAATGGGGAAAAAACATGTCTTTTGTGTTCATTTTTATAGGACTTTTGAATACTGTTTTGAATTGACCCGCAATGTCTATATAGCTTTAATATGTGTTCATGCATATACTGTTTAAAATGTAAAATATTTATTTGCCATTCCTTATACCTTCTAGAAAACCTCTTTGGAATTGTTTTGTAGTTCCGATATATAACTGGTAATTTTTATCAACCAGAGTAAATAAAATCAGACTTTGCAATAATTCCTTAAAGGAAAAAAACAAAGCAAGAAAGACCAGTTCTGTTCCCTTTTTATTGCAAAACATTTCTCAAGGAATTACAAAGCTCTTTCATACCTTAAAAAAAAAATCGGACCTGAAAACCCAAAAAGGGTATACCATGGATTGACACGTCAAAATTTAGGACACTCAGATTATTTCATTTAAAACAGATGCTTCCCCTAAAAAACTGAAGATATACAAATGAGTCTCTCAGACTTGAAAGATGAACTTGTTTAGATGTTATCAGTTTGTAAATAGCTACCAGTGTCTTCAATTTACTGAGATGAATTGCAGGAGCTTCTTGAACTTGTAATACAAAGGCTAATGAATCGAGTAGATTTTTGCAATACTTCATCTAAAAAAAAATTAAAAATCCCCATTTTGAAAGCATATGTTTGTCACAGATGTCAGTTAGTTACTAGTGTAAAGTACATTTTGAAGATTAAATTTTTCCTAAAATTTTCAAAAGTGTTGGAATTTACACTGATTTTTCTTAAATTCTGTCCGATCTTAAATGACCATAATTACAAAATGACTTCAGGAATTTCAATGAAATGGGAATTCTCATTTTAGAGCCAACTTAATATTTTACCTTAGTCAGAGGAATGCTTTAACTTGAAGCATCAGCTCAGTCTTGTAGCTAAAGCCTAACTTGTTTATGGTGTCATTGAATATTAACTGAAAATGGACTGATCAATCTTTCATGATTTTACCTACTTTTACTAGTTCTCAAAATCTACATGAAATGTAAACTAACTTGTTTTGGCTTTCTAAAGATTTCCCTTCATTATGAAATCTGCCTCATTAAAAGTCAAATTCTGTCTCTTGGAAATTGATGAAAACGGAAAAAGCTCCTAACTGAGAAGACCATGAATGAGATTCTTCTCTTGCACTGTTAATGGGGTTACCCCAGTATCTACTTCTAGATTAACCAGTATAACTTGAGCAGTTCTGACTTTGTCATCTAACCAGCATAAACTACTTGAGTTTTGTCCTCTTGTACAACCCTTCAGTCGAATTACTTATCGGATACACATCTTTGAATACTTTCCGTGTAGCGTAGTATAGCTGGCTAAACTGTTTAAATGGTTGGAGTCAGACCAGCTAATGACTTGCAGGAATAATTCAAACTACAAACATTTCCATTTTGAATATTTAAATTTTGCATCTGGAAAGTATGGTTCATTCTGTTTTGAGTAGATGTACTTTATTTATATAATAAAATGTTCAGCATTTTTCACTAGTATTTTTGTACAACTAGGAAGGTGGCGTCTGCACAAAAGAACTTTTCTGTGTAAACGCTGTGGCAAGCGTTTGATTTCCCACTCTGGGGGGAGGAAGGGGAATCTATGCTCTTGCTTGAACATATGAATTCCTACATGTAGTAATTCTAATTCTAAGTTAATGTTCATGAGCAGAAATTCTGCATCCACCATGGAAATGGCTTTAAACACATCAAATGATTTCTGCCCTTCATAAATTTACTGTTCTAGATTCTTTCTCTCCCCCCGCCCCCCCCTTGAGTACAGGCCTAAGTAATTATAATTAAAGACTTATTACAAAATTGTGATGGGATTAAAAAAAAGTCTACCATTTTCAGTGCAAGATCTGATCACAACCTTGCAAGCTTCCATAATATTGCTAATGGTGCATCTTTTAATAAGCATCATAAAATACAGATGACAGATCGCATTTCTCCCATCCCTGCAGGGAAGATTTTGGAACTGGAACATTAACTTAATGCACCTCATCTTCAGATGTGTTGAGCATCTGTGGCAGGGATGAGGAACCTCTGGGCCCAAATCCAACCTGTGGCTGATTATTTTTTGACCTGTTTCCAAAACCTGTATTGGACTTGTCGATCGAGTTCCTAACCTTGCATCTTAAAAGCGTGAGTTCAGAGGGAAAGGATCAGACTGGAGGGCATGCTCTCGAGGATGGATCCATAGCATATATCCATGAGCTGGACTCTTATGTTCCAGCCCATGGAGACGACTAATTTTCAGAGTGGCCTAGAAAATGGCAAAAGGTTTTCCACCTCGGATTTTAGTTGGTATGAATTCTAAGAATCTCTGAAAGACAGGTTCCTGTATGAGGAAGTACACATTGATGGCAGAATCTAATTTTTAATAGAGTACTGGAAGAGAGTGCTTATCTTTTAAGTGCTATAGCTTTTCACTAACCACTTCCCAGTTGATGACACAGAAGGGAAAGATGCAGGACATATGGCTATAACTGAGCCAAACGCTCTGGCAAATAGGCCTGAAACAAGCAATCACAGCAAATGCCGTTTCTGTTGGAAATGGGCCATTTGTTGTACAACAAGAAAGCTTACTGACTTTTTGTTGTTGTTTTCGGCACCCCAATCTGCTCACCACTCCGCCTTGCCTCCTGCCTTAAATTGTGCCAGTTGTGCTGCAATTGCTGCCTCCCTTAAATTGTGCCAATTTAAGGAAATGCCAGAAGATCATAGATCTCGCAGTAGTGGAAGCATGGAATCAATGAAGAGTCCAGATATAACAATGAGCAGTTGCAAGCACTTGTGAAAGGTAGGTATTGACGGTACAGAAACACTTGCTCTTCCCTCCACTCTACTGGTAAAGAAAACCCAGCAGAAAACTACTTCAAGGTGGTAGGAGATGCAACAGGGCTTTACCACCAGCAGGAAGTTTGGTGGTAGTTCAGCCACAGATCTTGCCCTTTAGGCCTGGATGGTATCCTGCATAGCATTTCTTTTCATACATTTTGAAGGTTTCCCATGTAACATTCTCTTCTTGGCACAAAGTATAGCCAGAAGAAGCTCACTTAGATTACTTTTCTCCATTTGGTTGTAATATTTGCTTACCGTTTTGTCATTCTGATTTTTGTCATAGATGGAAATTCCACATCTGCACTGGTGCACAAAGTTATTACACTGCTTTAATGAGGAACATTATCTGCTGATGGAGTGCAATGTCCTGTGCTTGTACAAGTAAATTAAAATGATTACTTTTTCAAATGAAGACTAATTAAATACAAAACCATTCCCCTAATAAATCTAAAAGCTCAAATACTTCCTTGAGCACATTAGGTTCCAAAAAATTCGATATTACATTTTTGTATTTTTATTTTTTTTGGTGAGCTAGGCCAATTAGGCCTTCCTTGAATATATAAATGTACTTCCTTTTTTAAAAGCTCTAGCTCTAAATTTGCTGTTAGCGTGCAGGATAATTAACTATGCATGAAAACGTTTTTAAATAGATTTTTTGACACTGGTGCAATAAGGGAACAAAGTGCATAGGCAGAATGGATGGAGACAGACCCGCTAATAAAATGGCATGCAGGAAAAGGTGTCAAAATTCAGACTACAAAAGATTTCACATTTTGAATGTTTAAAATTTGCATCTCTGGAAAGCATGGTTCATTCTGTTTTGTCTTTTTCCCTTACTGTTCTAGTAATGGCCTTTATCACCCCAACTTTGGAAAGCATAGGACAGTGTGGAACAATGTAAGAAAATGTCTGTATCTTATATGTTAACCATAAGATTATATCTGTATGATGAAAGAATGTAAGAGGCCAGGCTCTTCGCAAATGTCTTTTTACTAATACGTTCTCTATCAAGATTCTCTAGGTATTGAGAGAGAGACATTTTTATTGTTTCATCCAAACTTAATTATCCATTCATTTAATAGTTAGTTCCCATTGCCCTATAGTGTGTAAGGCTGTTTTCACATGGATGGGCATAGGTGGGCTGGCTGGGTCCTTTTACACAGCTACACCCCTACCTCCACCCACGGGGTGTCCTCCCGCTTTCCAAATGGCCCCATGGGTGGAGATCGGTGTGCCCCAGGAGCATGTGCACACACACACCCACCGCCAGCTCGTTTCCACAGATGTCCCACCCACCATGGAGCACCCAACAGTGGGTGGGGCTAACTAGTGTTCTGGCTTTAACTTCTCTAAAGGAGTGTTTTTAAAAATGTGTTTATGAGCTGAACTTGTAGGTGGAGGGAGGGAGAAATTGAAAATTGAGGCCTAAATTGACAAGTCTTTTTATATCATAAATTTTGCATAGCTTATGTTGTGGCTGCACTGAGCGTCTGATAAACCCTCTAAAATGCCCCTGAGATAAGGCAGGTTATAAATCTAAATAAATGAAATAATCATTTTGTTTTCTCAGAGAGTACTGCATGTACAAACTATTCAGAAATCAAGTCTCTGTCCCACAGAGAGAGAGAGAACTCTTTGCATTTTTTAAAGTACATTTGATTGTTTGCCTGCTAGTTCACATGACTAACATTTTCAAGTTTTTCTCTAGAATCATGAACATTTTTTTAAAAGGAAAAAGAAACGAGAGCTGAAGTTAAAGCACTGGAGTCATTTAAAAGAGAGGGTGGGGAGAAGGAAAAAACCCCTCTAGATTGAAGAAAACTCCCAAAGCCATCACTATCCTTGTTAAGCCAGTCCTAGAGCCACCTTTTACCCCTTACTGTATTATGCCATAACTTTCTTTTTTTTTCCTTCAAAGCAAATTGGTATGTTATCCTAAATGTTAGGTCAAAATCTTGTTTCCATTTTGATTTTAGCCTCCTTTTACATTTATAAGTTCCTTTTATTCATACCCAGTATTGATATCTATTCTCCAAGGAAGGGATTAGCATTTCTTCCCTTTGTGCTCCATTGTCTTGACGTTTCCACATTGCTCATCTTGAAGCATTTGAATGTGATTGTTAAAAATGCTGTTTTTAAAAAATAGATTTACTTGTTACATCCACTCTTCGTGTTTCACTCCTGCAGCATGCAGGTTGTTACTTTCTTCTTGGTTGTCTATATGCAATATTCTGATGTCAACTTGATTTTTCAGGTCACTTATTCTACCGTGTTGTATCCAGCTGTAATTTGACTTGCTTCCATGTATAACTTCTCTTGAAGAACTGATTTTCATGAGATGCCCATCATGAAATGGTATTTGCTTCTAGATTGCTTTTTAAAAAAAATCTGTCTTCATTGGCTGATCATTCATGTGCAAACTAAACTGCTTGGGACTTATATATCTAAAATGTCCCCTTTTCTGTCTGAGTAAAAATAAACCTGATACTACTCACTCAGAAGTGAGCTAGTAGTGTCATGTTTGTTAGGGGGAAGGCTTTTGCCAGTGTTGTGCCACTACGTAGCAGCTCTGCAGCAACTGCCCATAGTGCACGCTACAACACTTGGCAATGTGGCGCCCTCCAGGAGTGACACTACATGTTTGGCCCCTTCCACGTAGTTCAGCCACATGGAAGGGGGAATACTGAGGAATTGGAAACTGGGACTCCAATGTACCAGAACTTCTCCCTGGGTGAAGCATGCGCGTAACTCCGCTTTAACATTTCTTACACAAGTTGCCTGGCTGTATTGATGCCCTATGCAGCCCTGCAACATGCATAAGAAATGTTAAAGCTGAGTTAAGGTGCAGTCTGTTTTCACCCCCTGCCACAGCCATTACTGCTGCCAGCAGGGTAGTGGGGAGGGAGAACAGGCCTGGAGCTGTCTCTGAAGTTCTAGAGAAGATTACAGTCCAGTCTTCCTTCCTGCTACCCTGACAGCAGGAGCGCTCTCTTTCTCCCTAGTTGCTTTGGGGGCTCCCATTTGTAGAAACAGTGACAGCTTCCCTCTCTAAACAGGAGTCTTCCCTGCTGTTTGTGCTCCCTGCCGCCAAGGTCATGATGGAGGCAAGCAGACCAAGAGGCTCCTGGTCCATTTCCTTTCATTGCTACCCTCACGGCAATAGCATTAGTAGCAAGGCAGGAGCTTCCTCCTCTCCCTCCCAGGCACTTCTGGGGCTCGTGTTTAGAGAGAAGTGCTGTGCCTCAAGCAAAAAAAAAACCACTACTAGGTGACTATACACCCACTATCCTCCTCCAACAATTTCTGCTCTTAGCAATCTGTTCAGCTGCTGAACTGTTCTTAAACTTAGGTAAGCTATTGCCAAGAACTTCCTATCTCTGCTTTTATGCAACTTATACCCATTTCCTGATGTCCTTCCCTCAATAGTAATGGAGAGCAATTGTTCTGCCTTCTTTATAACAGCCTTTTATAAAAATGAAAACTGCTATATTAATCTCTAAGCTGAACATGACCAGCTCCTTCAACCTTTCCTTATGACAAACATTCCAAAACCTTTAGCAATTATCTTCATCCTTTTTGTTCATGTTCTTAAAGCGATGACCAAAACTAGGCACAGCATTCCAGCTAAGGTGCAACTGGATCTCAATGTATTTATTATATTTTTACCCCACCCATCTTGCCTAGGCGACTCGTAGTGGTAAAATTACTGATGTCTTTGATAGGATGCTTGTACTACTAATGCAGCCCAAAATTATATTTGGTCACTTTGAATCAGTATCACATTGCTGATTCATATTCAGTTTGTTGTCTCTGCGTAGCCTGAGTGTATCAGAGTTTATCCTTCCTGTCTGCATTGGTAAAGTTGACAAATTAAAATTGGAATAGGTGAACTGTTCAGTTTTTTTGTTGTTGTTAGTAACCTGATCCAATTGCCACTGAGGTCAACAAGAGCTGGATCAGGCCCTAGGGGTGTTCAGAATTCTGGTCACAGTCTCATGATTGGTGCTAGTACAGCCTTGAACCCTTCCCATTCGTTTGCTGGGTTCTGTTTCCCCAGTTCTGTTTCCTATTTCAGTTAGTGCATCCCTACAGTTTGAAGAGATTGAGACAGTCAGGTGTTGAGGCTTGAGAAAGCCATCTAAAAATAAAGGATCCTATTGGATTTAGACATAGGGGCCATCTACTCCAATATACTGTGCCTTACTGTGACAAGTACCTAGTACTTCAGGGGCAAGTGTGTGTACTCTGTGGAACACAGGGGTGGGATAACCTGCCCCATCTCTACCTTTTTATTTATGTTATTTGGAATGGTAAATTCTTCTGTTCTGAGTGGGGGGAGGGGAGTGAGGAGGCCGTATCCTGTCTCTTATACACATCTAGATGTGTATGAAGGAGCACTGCAGGTGTTGGCTGCTTCCCGTCCACTCCTCAACCTGTAAATAAATATATTTCTGTATACACCATAAGACGCCAACCTTTGTCGATACATCCCGGAATGAGGCGAGGACAAAGTATATGGGTTTTAACAGCCGCACCCTTTATTCCAATTCCAGAAGCCGATATGCTAGGTGAGGGGTTCAGTACAACAAATTCTAACAAATAATGCTAACTGATGGGAACTGACCTTTCTGCACCCTCAACTCCCAGTCCCATATTTAATGGTGAAATAAACCTCGCTTCAATCCTATGCCACACAACTGGGCTGAGGGAGGGCTATGTCCGTTATGGACTGGAGTAAGGAGTGTGGTGCCATAAGGCTGAGGCACCATTGGACCCTGATGGCCTTACCCTTCTACCCCCCCCCCCCCAGGGTCATGACCCCAATGTTTGCTGCACCAGGTGTCATTTCCTCATCTCGAAAGGAGATGACTCAACTGTATTCTGGACTCCCCACAAGAGTGTGACAGATGTTTGGGCAATGTAAAAACCACCCTGAGCAGAGGCCACTACAAATCTACTAAACACTGTGAAGAAGGTGAAAACCAGGAATCCCTAGCCCAAGGATAGGTAACTAGCTGACGCCCACAGGGCTGAATGCGGGGTGGGTGTGCTGCAAGACTGTCTTCCCCACCGGCTTCTGGCCAGACCTCCGACCACCCTATATGAGCTTGGGCCCAGGTCTCGCCTTGCGAGATAATTATCATGCCTCCAACTAGATTGCCTTTACAACCCCAGTCAGGCCAGGCTTCTGTTGTTTTTTCCTTCCCAGCTGCAGCTAATTGTGCAGCCACAAAAACCCTGGCTCTTTGCTCCCATTTCTTTGAAAGGGGAGCTCAACAAAGTGCCCCTTGCAGCAAATGATGGGCTAATTTCTCCTGAAAAGGAAATTAACCCAGGAAAGGATGCCCTGCTTTTTGGCTGAAAACCTGAAGGATCTCTTTCCAAAATTTAGAAGCACTATTAACAATGTGGCTGCTGTTCCCATCAAGATAAACGTTTAGTCTGTCTTTTGGTAAAGGTTTCCATAAGATAAATAGCACTTTAAAATATGTTGCATATACTAATGTATGAAATAAACTAGCAGAAGAAAATTGGTAATTTTAGTTATTTTCAGAATACAGAAATAGACAATGTTGCCTAAATGTAAAATCAGAATTATTAAATTCTAGTTTCCACAAGATATTTTTAAAAAGAGATTTTGTTTTTATTATTCTGTTAGATGGCAGCATCCTCTTAAAGCCATTTTTAAATTGTTAGATTAAAGCATTTGTCTTGGATTTTCTCCTAAGCTATCATGACCTTGTTAAAATAATTTGTTTCACTTAACATCTCCTGGGATTCACTGCTGCACTTTCACTGTTTCCTGGATTACACTCTTTTGTGGGAACTAAGGCCCTTTTCAAATGGACGCACGTGTGTGGGGGAATGGGTGGGTGGTTTGTTACACGGACCCACCTCCACCCGTCTCCACGCACGGAGGCACTTCCATTGTCCCTGGTGCCCCCCACGAGGTAGAACACCCATGCACACACCCGCCCGCCATGGCAGTCGCACAGATACACCCACACATGTGGGTGGGGATGGGGGCCATCCATGTAAAAAGGGCCTAAGTCATCACGTGTGTGTGTTAATCCCTATAATTCATTGCACTGCTAAATGCTAGAATGTCTCAGGGTATGATCATTTAGAGGAAGATAGCAAATGTGTTGCTTATACTTGAGCTGCTATCCATGATCAAGTTTGAAAAATAGTGGTGGGGGAAGGGAAGAAAAAGGAAAAAAATCACTGCTGTATTCTTTCCTGCTTAAAATGAATTTCTTTTCTAACTTGCACAAAATTAAGCCACATCTTGCCATGCTAAAAATTGAAAAAATTTTTAATTGAGCAGGTGGGAGGGGGGAGATCATCATAAGGCTGTGCCCATTAGGTGTAATATAGTCAAAATGGGACAGAAGAGAAATTTAAATGACATAAAATTGGTAGGAAAATGTATTGGTACGTGGATAGTCTACCCTGGTCATCATGATCAACGGTTTACTCACTCATTAGAAAAAATGCTTACCACATGTGACCAAACAGAATTTTGGAAGGTTGCTCAAGCAAAACCAAAATTATTTTAAAATGTATTTATTGTGAGAAGGAACTTTGATAGCACATTTGGACCTTAAAGAGCCAGCAGCTTGCTTCAGAACCAGTTCTTAGTTTATAAACCTCAGGAGACTTTAGGATAAAATTTCTCTCAAACTTTAGACTTAAGAAAAAAATAAACTTTGGCAATCTGTTTCTCAAGGGGGGTGGGGTGGGGTGGGAATCATGCTGTTTATATCTTTACCATAATGTAAGCACTACCAATGCTTATAGTAACTAACAATTCAAAAATAAAATTATACTACTGTGGTCTTGGAGTAGGTGTTATTCAAAATCACAGTTACCCTATATTTTTATCCTTTCGTAGGGTGTTAATAAACATGACTCTGCCCACTGTGGCCTGCTTAGGCAAGAGCCTTAGCTGTGTATCTGTTGCTGAGCCGCTAGATCTGGGCCCGTTCCAACGGTGGCTGCCCAGGAATCTTAGGCCCAGAAGGAAGTGGGGCCCACAGCAGGAGAGTATGTTCATTCGCACAGCCATCCTGACCCCAGTGTGGGGAGCCCTATGGTCAGCCCCATGGATACTTGTCATAGCACAGGGGTGGGGCTAGCAGGCCTTGTGTTTCTTCTGGCCCTCCTCCCCTCCCGGTTTCATCTGTGGGAACAGTTCCCTGACTTGACCCAGCCGGCGGCAGCCCTGTCCCCAGGATGTGTAGCCAACATGCTGGCTGCACATATTAACACCCACAGAAAATGTTCAGTATTAGAGTGTGGGAGTGCTCTAATAGTTGGTGTGTTGCATGCTACGTTATAAAGTCCCAGTGTTCTACTTGTTCCAATATCAGCATGATCAAAGTTAGGATTGTGAAATTTGTTGTGGAGTATCACTGGGGTAAACTGAATGCTGTGAAACTTTCAGCTGAATCCATTGGATAAAAGCACTGATATTGCAGTTTGAAAACCACATTCAAGCCTGATTTTTTCATTTAGTCAGACTGTCTCAATCTGGACAGGGTAGAGAGAGTGAGTGTTTCTTGGGAGGAGGAATTAGCTGTTTAAAAAATTAAAGGAGGATGCCAGACAGTACCTTTCGGGGTTTTATTTGTAAATCTGGTTAGTAGTTTTAAAGTTATGGGGTTGTGAAAAACCCCATGTTAGTCTATGGAGAAGGGCTCGGCTTCTTTGAAGAGGAGCGCTGCTCATCACCTCTTCTCCTGTCTTTCTGTTCCCTGGGCAGGGCTTGGGCCAATTGTACCTGGGGGTTTTCAAGCACTGGGGAACAAGGGCGGGGGGGGTGGCAAAGGCGTGAAGGTAGGGGGCTGCCTTGGGTGGAGGGCATGGGAGTGAGGGTAGGGGGCACTTTGGGTGTGGGAGAGGCAAGGGAGCGAGGACAGGGGGGTGCTTTGGGTGTGAAGGGGCAAGGGAGCGAGGGCAGGGATGTATTTTGGGTGTGGGGGAGGCAAGGCAGCAAGGGCAGGGGGTGTCAGATGGTGGAGGCAAGAAAGTGAGGGTGTGGGTGCAAGGGAATGAGGGCAGGGGGCGCTTTGGGTGTGGTGAGACAAGGAAGTAAGGGCAGGTGGGTGCTTTGGGCATGGGGGGGTAAGGGAGCAAAGGCAGGGGGTGCTTTGGGTTGGGGGTCAGGGGGGTGTTTTGTATTTAACAAAAAACTTGGATGTTCCATAATCAAAAAAGCTCCAGTTTTCAAAAAGTTAAGGCTCTTGCAAATTTAATCATATATTAAAAAGCATGGAAATTGCAAGTTAAGGCTCCCACCTTAACTTCCGTGCCACGTTAGCAGTAAAGACATTATAGTGTCTCACATAGTGTGCTCACTTACAACTTATGCTCCATGCACCTACACTTTTGCCTTTGTCTTTCAGCCCCAATTCTCTTCCTCCACTGGTTGGGGGCAACACTAAAGCTGGGGACAGCCCCTCACTCCCTCCGTTCTTTCATGTCGGAGGGGGAGAATGGGCCAGCTGAATGTCTCACAACCCTCCTCCTTACCCTATAGTCCCAACTGCCCTCCCACAGGACAGTGAAGCTGGGTACAGTCATATACAAATGTTTAATTTAAAGTTTAAGTTGGGTATGCATTGAAATTCATAAAATGGAATGGCCATTGGAAGGAATGAGGCAACAGCAATGCCAATTTCTAAATAAATACTATTGTCATTCCAACAGCCAATTAAGCGACTGTTAAATAATACAACACAGCTGCATCTTTGGGAGTACAGGGGAAAGCAAGAGGGTGTGAAATAAGGAGGAAGGCACCAGATGCTGTAAGTGGAATGGTTGGAATGATAAGGAAAAATACAAAGAGTTTGCAGGAGCAAGTGGGTGGAATGACATGAGGAATTAGAAATATTTACAATAACAAGGTTCTGAGTGAAATAACTGCTTCAGAAGACTGATGGGATCCCAGGGGGAGCAGTCCTATCGTTTAACTCATTTACCATAGCTGACTCCCTTTCCTTTGACTCCCAATAACCTCCATCCCTGTTATTCCACTTCCTCTTCAGTTTGTTGTTGGGTTTTTTGGTCATTCCACACACACACTTACTTCTGTTTGATATGACGCACACAGAGATAAACATTGTATTTCTTCCAGAGCTTTTGAGTTCTCTGTGAGGGGAGTTAGGGTTAGAGAGCCGACTTGGACCCAGGACTTCTGGGTTGTCTGTTACAAAGCTGAGAACTGAGCATGAGAGAGGAGAACAAGCTAGGAACCAGGACTATTGAGTTGCTTGTGAAGGGAGTGCAGCCTGCTGGATTAGAATGGGGCAGAGAGGCTGGAAGCTAGGAGTCCTGAGTTCTCTGTTACAGGGCTGGGACCAAGTAGATTAGAGGGGGAGAAGGGGCAGGAGCCAGGACTCCTAAGCTCTCTCTTTCTTAAAGAGGAAATGGAGGAGATGAAGGGACAGCTCACACCTTCCTGTCCCCAGCTTCAGTGTTGCCCCCAACCTAGGAAGAGAATTGGGACTGAAAGACGAAGGCAAAGTGTGGGTGCATGGAGCCTAAGTTGTAAGTGGGCAGAACATGTGAGTGTATAATGTCTTTACTACTTACATGGCACAGAAGTTAAGGCAGAAGCCTTAACTTGCAATTTCCATGCTTTTTAGTGCATATTTGAATTTGCAAGAGCCTTAACTCTTTTTGTAAACCATTAATTTAGCCTGACCTCCTGGTAAGACAGTTCTCTGCGGACATACTTTCTAATGCTTTGTTCAGTCAAATTTAAAATGTTTCAGCCAGCAGTATTTCTATCATTTCCCTTGGGCGACTATTCCACAATAATCCAACTCTCCCCCCTTCTCAGTATTGCTCCCTCCCCACACTGACTCACAGCTGTGGCTAATTATGGGAAGACATAACTACCCCAGCTGCTCCAGGAGGTATTCTAGTCCCTGTTATCCCCACCCGCTCGCAGGTTTCTATCTGGGATCATACCACAATCACCTAACCTTCCTCATACCATACCACTAACCTTCGGCTAGGTACATTATGCGGAGTTTATCAAGCATATGGCATACTTGATTCCATGCCTACAGTGAAAAGGGAAAAATTGAAATCAAACACAATTAGTCTCTGCTGTTGGTGTCTCTCACCGTCCTCGGTGTTGGAAATCCTTCTCGGTTTTCATAAAACCCCACATTCAAACATGTGCCTCTTTTCACCTCTCTAGCATCCGCATCACCATACAGTGTGGGTGGAAAACATCCCCGATTGTGAGAGCTTTCTGCAATTCTTCAAATGTCCAAACCACATATTACAACAATAAGCTCCCTTTCGATCCATATTCCCTGAACCCTATGGCACTTGCTTTTAGGGATGGGCATTTGGATTGGATTCAGATTTAAAAACTGTAGATCTTTTTACAGATTGGGATTACGCATTGCTATTGCCTCATTGACTCCAATGGAAAATTTCCCACTGAAGTCAATGGGAAACCAAACCGTAATTCATTTCAATGGGCCATTCATTCTACAGCCATGAATGTGGATGAGAATGGATGGCCCATTGAGACAGTGTGCATGCATGCATGCTGTGTGTGACTGTGTTTAGTGTGCTGCTGTGTGGACTGACGCCTGTGCGTGGATGTGACTAGACAGAACTGCATTTGATGCCATAGGGAATGATATGTGGAAAGCTAACTATCTTCTAATAACATATGCTGCACAAATACAATCCAAAAACATCAGAGCAGCCAATTTATTATAGTACTCGATGGAGAGCAGATCTGTCACCTGGACCCATGGTAGAGCCACACCAGCATCAGTCAGCTGTACAATTAGACAGCTATAGTATTCACTTTATCAAAACATGTTACACACACCAAAGAATTAAATCTATATTGTCTTCTGCAGTGCAGTGCAGTGCAATGCACAGACATACAGAGTCATAATACAGTACAACACTGCTTAAACCAAAAACTGTACCAAGGGTCAATTAGAACCCAGACCACAATCACAGATAATTGCTAAAAATTGCCAGTCAAGTCACCAAAACTGAAAATCAGAGGATCAATGTAATGGCAACTTGAACTCAGTCTCACACTAAAATCACAAAATTCTTCAACACAATGCATTAGCTAAGCCTGGCATTAGCAAATTGCAATAGCATCACATTAAAAAAAAGAACTGCATTGACTGGCATTAGCATTCAATATCATCTACTCATTAACTCAAAACATGGGGGTACTGTGATGGTATGGGTGGGAGAGTCTAGTGCAAGTGCACGGGCTGTAGGGAATGGGGATAAGGAAAGCTGGGGGACAAGGGGGGCGGGTCAAAGCTGTTTTGGGGTTTGCGGTACATGTCAACTGCAAGCCCACACCATTTCAGACCACAAAAACAAAAAAATAAAATCCCAACCCAGCATTTTTAATGCACAATTGGAAAATCAGCACAACTGGAAAATCACTGCACATGTGGGGGGAAGAGGGACCCAAAGAGTTGGGGTAGTGTCTGGGGGGATTGAACTTAATCCTGATGCCGGAGTGGGGGAAGAAGCCTGAGTGAGGGCTATAGGAGGTGGGTGTATGGAATCCCAGTGGCCATGTGGGGTTAAAGGCATTTGGGGGTACATTAATGATCAACTGTAGGAAAGTGAGGGAGGGGATTTGGGGGTGAGAGAGCTTGGCAAGTGTGGAAGGGGTGTCTGTCTTCAACGGGTTGAAGCTGGTGTCTGGGGTGTATAGAGGCTGAGGGCTTGGGTTAAAAAAGTAGGCAGCCTTACCTGACCATGTAGTCAAGATCTTCAGAACCTGCCTGCTGGGAGCATCTGGCCCGCTGCAAGAAGAGTCCCAAATGGCTACATTGACCTTGAGGCAGAGAGTTTTAGTCTCTGCCTCTCGTAGCAGCCTATCCGGGGCTCTCCTGGCTGTGATTGCCATCCAAAGCTGACTAGCAATTGGCCAGCAACACACCTCTGCCCAACTCCCCCCTTCTTCTGACAGTTGGACAAACCCTTATGCCATTAGCTGCCTTTTTCAAATTTTGAAAAAGGCCACGGCTGAGGGCTGCTGTTTGAGGGGCCACCCCGAGCCAAATCTGCAAGTCCGGATCCACAACGTTGTGGACCATTGTTGTGTATCATTGCAAATTAATCCACAATGCCCATTCCTACTTGCTTCCCCAAAGTTCCCCGTGTTCTCCTGGCCACCGGGTGTCTTGAAATTGTTTGTTCTTTTGGATCAGCACAGTGATAACTCAAATGATATGGTTCCAAGAAAGCTATTTTATTATATACACAGCATAAAAGATAAAAGTACACAGCATAAAAATATATACAAAGCATCTCACATTCCTTTCTGCAAGCCAGAGAACCCCAACAACAGCTGCAAGATGATCCCCAGGTGGGTCCCAGGTTCTGCCGCTCCCCCTCAGCACGTCTGCGGAGTGGCCAGCAGTGAAGTTCTTTTAACGTGGGTCCCCGGCTATTCCGTCTTATACTATTCCAGCTTCCCAAAACCCACTAGGCAAGCACTGCGCATGTGCTAACAATGAACTATTGCCTCCCTCTGGCCTGAGTCATGCAACTTCCAATTAAGCTTGCTATCAGATTCAGCTGCTGATAACAGGTCTTCATAACATTACATGTCTGGCCTTGGCCTTTTGAACAACAACTTATACAATACAGAACAGGTTGCCAAAGAGGCATGCATACAGCACAAGACTCAAGATGGATTTTACAGCATACACAGGCCGAATAAAATATACAAGTGTTCACTACCTGGTTCTACCGGTGTACATAGGTCTTCCACAATCTTTCACTACACCTAGCAACACAGTAAACAATGGAAAACATAATTAGGTAACAATAAACGAAAGCCTTTACCATGCAACTGTGTGAACATAACACCCTCCCCCCCCACCCATGTGCATTAACTTACCGTTCACCATCTCTTCTAAAAAAGGTGGCATGTGGATACCTCATGCCCTCCACCAGAACCCCTAGTGGCTCCTCAAACAAGAGTTGGCCCTTGAGCTAGAGGAGATACGCTGAGAGTCATGATGTCCATGTCCATCCATGCTAGCTCCAGGGCAGGACAAGCATGGAGGGATGTCTGGCTGCAGTCGCAGCTTCCATGGTGGGAGCCAAAGTGGTTGCAGCAGAAGTAGTTGAAGCGGGAGCAGGCAGTGGAGGAGCCACATTCACCTGCTTCTGGCCCCTTGTGAAGATGTAGCCATACAGGCGGGATGCAACGATGGCTCCATCCACACAGAGGAACTGGTCCAAGAAGTTGTAATAGGGTGATGTTTTCCTCTCGCAGCCATAGGTGAAGATGTTGTCCCAGATCTCCTTGTATCCACACCTCAAGTCTTTGGCCCACTGCCAGTGGCTAGCCCAGGCTGTGATCTCAGAGAGACCACCAGGATCACAGCCCAGGCTACGGTCTGCCCAGTCTGGCCAAAGTGGACTGCCCTGGAGCTACATGTTTGTTTCCAGGCCAGCATGCTGGCCCAGACAAGCTCCGCCATAACAGGCAGACATAGCTGGCAGTCATCGCTGCCTGTCCCAGCGCGGGGGCAGGGACAGCTGGCTTCATTTTCCCCATTCTCCCCGCCCCTGCGCTGTGTGGCCGGCGGCCTAGCTGGGCATATGTATGTTTTGCACTCCGGCAAAACACATGCAAAACATATGTGTGTTTTGCACGGGACGCATTCTTGGAGGTCTCCTGGGTAAACGGGGGTGGGGGGGAAGGGGGCACAATAGAGAGGGCATTCTCAGTGGTCACACCGCAGCTGTGGAAATCACCTAAAGGAAAAATGGTCCGGGGTCACCTGAGTCTCTGCCGTGAGGGGGTTCCACAGCCATGGCACAGCCACCAAGAATGTCCTCCCCATTGTGATCCCCCAGGAAACCCAAGGGACCTTAAGAAAGGCACCCCCAGCTGACCGCAGGAGCTGGTCAAGAGTCCAAGGAGTGAGGCAACCCTGCAGGTAAGTAGGGTGTACTTATCAGTGTACAACATTGTTTAATAACAAAATCAAGATACTTGGAAATATTTAGGGACAAGTCACAAATACACCCAAGAAAAATATGCATGAACATAGAATTAGATGATACTCTTTAAACACTGAGTAGTAGTTTGTAAAGGTGCCCTGTATTGACTCATGAACTAAATGGCAGTCTGACTTCAGTGGGAGCAGTTAGAACCACTTCCCTTCCATGAGCCACTTTCAAAATTAGTACAAGCTCTGCTGACTGGGCATGAGGGGTGGGGGTGTCTAATGGGTGAGATATGAGATAAAGAAAGAAAGAGAAGGGTCCAGATCATGGCTCTATGCCATGGATCCATCTCTTAAGCCATGGATCCATCTCTTATCCTTGAGGGCCTGCCCTCATCTCCACTCCCCTTGAGCTTCCTCTTTCAGTGTTTAAGGGTAGAGTCCAGATCCAAGGGCCTGATCCAGGAAATAAAAAGACTAAATTAAGAAAAATAAAAAACACAGACAAGATTTGGCTCCTAGTCCAGAGGTTCCCCACCCCTTGAGCCCCTACCTATGGCCCTTTTCACACAGACACTCTAACACTGATAAAAAGGGTGTTACATTTTATTATACATGTTGCAGGGCACCCACAGAGCTATCCAGCCATGCAACATGTATAATAAAATGTAACACCCATTTTATCAGTGTTAGAGCGTCTGTGTGAAAAGGGTCTATGTTAAACACTGTTGGAAGTTGAGTCGTGAGGCATCTACCCCAATGCCAGGTTCAGCAGTGACATATAGGTGGGTAGGACACTCATTTGCAGATACAGATGGCAGTTCACAATGACAGATTTATTGAGCGCACTGTCACCGGGTGTACCGTAGTAGGTACAGCTTCGCCACTAGGAACGAAGTATTTATGCAGTAACTAATTGTAATAATTAATTACATAATGTAATTCTGATTGGCTGATGACAGTAATGCAGTGTCTGATTGGCTAATTAATACAATACCTAATTACATAATGCAATAGCTGATTGGCCACACTGATTACAATACTAGTTAATAAACTTCCAATGCTTAATTGGCTAATTAATAACATGTAGGCTTGTTACGCTAGGTATCATTTTCTTTCATCTTCCTTATTAATATTCTGGATAGGATATTATTATTATTATTTTATTATTATAAGCATTTGTATAGCGCCAGCTGTGTACCTGGCGCCTTACAGAACAGTAAGATAGACGCGGTCCCTGCCTACAGCTTACAATCTACATTGCCCTACATTCTTAGCCTAACTGCGTGCTTAGCCAGAGAGAAAGCTTCTGTCTTATGCCCAGGCCACTTCATTCATAGGCCGTTTCTACACGGATACCCCCCGGCTCAGTGTTTGGGGGGGGGACGTCCATGTAAACGGCAGGCAGCAGATGTGGGGGATGGGTGTCCACTCAGTATTTGCCTGCGTGAACACCGAACGGGATGGATGAAGGTGTGTGCGTGCTCCCACGCAACACCCACCACATGCCCATCGCCACCCACAGAGCCCTCCGGAAAACTAGAGTGAAGGTGGGTGGGTGTCGGACACCCACCCACCTTCACTCACCGGGGCCAAACACCCATCCTCCCCCGCCGCTCAGTGTTTGGGGGGGGCATCTGTGTAACCAGCTGGCGGTGGGTGAGGGGATGGGTGTCTGCCCAGTGTTCATTGGTGTGAACACCGAGCAAGATGGGTGGGGGGTGTACATGCACACTCCCGCACAACTCCCACCTCCACCCACAGAGCCCTCTGGAAAATCAGAGGAGGCTCCATGGGTGGAGGTGGATGTGTGTCTGTGTAAAAGGACACACACATACCTCCACCCACCGTGCCAAAACACCCATTCCCCCCGTGACCCCACCCGTCCATGTAAAAAGGTCCATATTATGTGCCATACGATAGGGTGACCTCTGACAAGCACTTTTAAAAATATTGCCATAAGAGCATGTATTATGTATGTTACAGACATTTATTAATAGAATTATTTACAAAAAATATTTATAGAATGTATTAGAATTAATAGATTTATTTATTTATTAATGGAATTATTTTGCAGATATGTTATTTTCTGGTCTGGTCAAACAGTTTTTCATACACTGCCTGTCTTGTGGAAAATTATAATCAATATGTCATGTGCCAGTTTTGTTAAATGAGCCTGCCAAGTTGTATTTCTGTTTTGATTCCAGATTTTTTAAGCATGTGTGTTGTGCTTTTCTACATCCTTGGAAAAAAATGTAAGGCTTTTTTTCTCAGATAAAAGTAACTGAGAAGAAATCAAGACAATGGACCATACAACAGTGTATTCAACAAAAGGCAGATCTGTTCAGTGTGATAAATAAAAAATAAAAATAAAAAAGCTTCAGTAGATACTGATAGCCAGATGGAGAATAATTTATTAAAAATGGATCAAAAAATTTTACAGCAATCCCAGTTTTGACTTTTCCACCCCCAAAACATCTGACAGCATTGCTTTTTGAGACATTACAACATTGCATGGCTCCAGGTCCCAAATTCCCTATGCGGGAATTCCTCCCATTGAACTCTTTGTATTCATGACTCTTAACAATGTTTTTCATTATTAGTGAACAGATGAACCTGCACTCACATATAGAATAGGCCAGTTTTCTTCCTCTGCTGCCAAAACTCCAGAAAAATAGAGCCTTTCTTTGCATAAATTTTTCCAGCTGCACTACTTACGGGGTATGTATTTTGTGTCTTTCAGTGACATGTCTTCAAGTTAAATAATGGCATTTGGTCTCCAAGTGACTGATTAACTGTTCAATTATTAGATAGTTCTGATGACTGGAACCCTGAGAGTACAACTGGGTGGGTAAAGAGTCAGATTAACATCTGCCTACAGTGAAACATATATTAAACATGGGATTTACTCAGCTGTGATTAAAGCTGCTTACTCAGGATTTGGTATTGGGGATGGAATACAGAGTTTCGTCTGTAGGTCAGTGTTTCATCTTTTATCAAATCATTTGTCAAGTGGCTTACTTACTGATTTTTTAATACGAGCAGCCCATCTCACTCTACTTGAAGTAGTATAAATTTATTTGAATTGATCAAATAGATCTTATCAAAATTATTAAGCAGACATGTATGTTTGAATGCTACATCGCTTTCCCCTGCTATGCATTTGTCTTGTCTAACTTGGATTGTAAGCTCTTTGGAGCAGAGCCTGTCATCTATTATTCTGTTGGAGCTTGTCTAACACAGTGCTCTTCCATTTTCACTCGGTCTCTTCTGGCACTACCATAGTAAACATGGCAGAAAACAACTTTCAGTTCCTCATTCATGACTACAGTGCCCTTTGGATCAGGCATATCTCTCTTCTCCAGATAATAAGAACGTAAGTAGTGCCCTACTGAGTCAGACCAATGGTCCATCAAGCCCAGCAGAGCATCCTGTCTTCTGACAGTGGCCAATCTCGATCGCATGGGAGAAGAACCAACTCGAAATGGCAATCCATTCCCCGCTGTTCACTCCCAGCTCCAGACAGTAAGAAGTTCATCCCGTAAGCTACTTGGTTAATAGCCTACTCGCTAAGAATTTATCCAGTCCTTTTAAAAACCCAAATATACTACTGGCCCTGACATAGTCCTCTGGCAACAAATTCTGTAGTAATTATGTGTTGAGTGAAAAAGTACTTTGTTTTATTTGTTTTAAATCTGCCAGCAGCTAGTTTCATGGAGTGTCCCCTAGTTCTAGTACTATTTGAGAGGGTAAATAAATAACCATTCCCTATCTACTCGTTCCATACCACTCAAATTTTTATAAACATCTATTATGTCCCATCTCAGATCCTCCCATTGGCTCCATTCTTAGCCACCCCCTCCCCAGCACTCAGAGCAATTCACATAGAACTAATGAACACAACTTTTAATTGTCACAACAACCCTTTGAGGTAGCTTAGGCTGAAAGAATATTGTGACTGGCCCAAAATCACCCAGGGAGTTTCTAGCTAAGTCGAGACTTGAACCGGCTATCTCCCAGTCCAAGTACCACGCACTTAGCCACACATCACACTGAGCATAATGCCCTACAGTCACTACTAGCCATCAGATAAATTAGTTTCTCTGTTTACACTGGCAAAACCACATGCAGATTAAGGGTATTTAACATCAGCTTTAATTTTCAATGTGTGCCACATATTTTGACCCAAAGAGTAAAATTAACTAGTAGGGATTGTTATGTTCCAGTTCTCCACTGGGTGGGCCTGCAACATATCTGATTTAGTGTTGCTCATTCAAAAGCTAACTCTTGCTTCCACGATCACAAGAAAGCCTTATTTTCTCCTTCTTCTGTATCCAGCTACACCAGTAAGAATTCAATTACCCAGCAGTTAAACTCCCAACTTTCCAAATTCAGATTTCTATTTCTTGAATGGGACAGGGGTTTCATTTCAGCCATGGCCTTTCAAATTAGCACAGATGCAGTTGTAAGCCTCAGTGTGCTGGGTAACCCTGGTGATAGCTGAGAAAGCATTTCCACTCCATATTGTGTGCTTAATGCCCCAGATTCTTTTGCAGTCTGAGCCAGCCTTTCTTCCCTTTTATCAAAGTCTCCTCACCTTCTGAAATCTGAATGGGATCAGTACAAAGTTTTGTTTCTCTCTGCCAGTTCAGTGTTTGTTTTTCTTCCTTATACATTACAAATGCCTCAAACTTTTCCTTTTTACGGATCACATTCTCGATACACATCTTTTCCTGTGGAGACATTCCCCACCCCTCACCAACAACTGGCAATTGCATAACCTCCCTGTGACCATTAAGACATTTGCTTACATGACAAACAACAAGCGAAGAGTAATTAATGCCTTTTAGTTTTCAGTTGGAGAACTGGGAGATGGGGAAACCTTAGTACTATGTGACCGGCCATGTATTCACCCACAGGCATTCCAGTCAGCTCTTTAAGGACTACAGTTTTAGAAGCTGGGCTGGGACAACCATTGAACAAACTGGACAGCTTGTCCAAGTCAGCAGTCTTCTTGAGGGGGTATAAACGGGTCAGTACAACTTTAAGAGCTTCTCAAGGTGCCAGGAATCTTGCAGCCAGAAAGTGGGCCATTGGCTAGCTACAGGACTTAGAAAAAAGACTATTGAGGGGGGACATCATTATAGTTTTCAAATATGTAAAAAGGCTGCCTGCCATTAGCAAAATGGCACCCTGTTGTTCTCTCTGGCTATTGAGGTGAAGACAAGAGAAGAGAAAAGATTTAGGCTAGACATTAAGACAAAAATTTCTAGCTACCAGGACAGTTAGGCAGTGGAATAATTTGTCAAGGGAGGTTTATTTTATTTAATTAATTAATTTATATAAAAGCTTATATCCCACCCCTCCCACCAAGGCTGCTCAGGGTGGTTAACAAATGTAAAAATAATAAAAATAATAATATAAATACAAGGAGGCTCCATCACTGGAGATCTTTAAAAATAGGTTAGACAGGTGTGTCTCAGAGATAATGTGGGTACTGTGGACCTAGCTATAATGGCAGGGGCCTGGACTAGCTAACTCTTGGGGTTCCTTCCAGGACTATGATTTTATGACCTCTGCTTATCAGTCGTTTGGCAGGGAGCTGGAATGTCTTCCCCAACCTGCTGTCAGGAACACACTGCTGGGAATCAGGTCCAAGGTTCTGGAGGATCAGTGCAGGATTAGGTCTAAGGGTCCAGAAAGTCAGTTCAGGATCAAGCCCAATGATCTGGGTCATTAAGGCCAAGTTGGGGACTGACACATGGACCGGGAGCGTGGGACAGGCAGGCTGACATGCTGGAGTGGCAAAGAGGATAGAAGGGCCGATTTCAGGGCAAAAGACAGACCATTTCTAAACAGTCAGACAGGCATAGGCAACAATGTCCAGAGGTGCAGCCAGATGAGCTGCTTGGGCCCGAGCCTTGCGTGGCCCTGTGGTGGGCAGTTGGCCCCACCACACTGTGGGGCCAGCTCAGGGAGCCAGGTGCACAAGTGCAGGGAAGCCAGGCGGCTCAGAGCCGNACCGGGAGCGTGGGACAGGCAGGCTGACATGCTGGAGTGGCAAAGAGGATAGAAGGGCCGATTTCAGGGCAAAAGACAGACCATTTCTAAACAGGCAGAAACTGGTACAGTCTAAGCTAAAGAGAGAGGGGGTGCAGTCAGATGAGCAGTGTCGTCCTGATCCCTGCTGTGGTGGGCAGTTGGCCCCACCACACTGTGGGGCCAGCTCAGGGAGCCAGGTGCACAAGTGCAGGGAAGCCAGGCGGCTCAGAGCCGAGGCACTGCCCACAGAAACGGCCACCCAGCCCGGCCTGGCCCGGCCCTGCCTCCCCCCAATGTGACACAATTTCACTCATGATGAGCTAGGGAAGGCCTGATAAAGACATAGGTTTTCAGGAAGGATTTGAAATTTGGGAGGGAGGGAGCAGAACAACCGTATCCAGGGAGGGAGTTCCAGGTATGAGGGGCGCAAGAGCGAAAGGGTGAAGATGTTTAGAGAAGCGGTGTGTGTGTGGGGGGGGGGGGGCAAGCAGGCGAGGGGGGGAGGGGAGGAGCAAAGCTTCCAGGCAGGAGTGTGTCAGGAGACAAGAGCGGAGAGATATGGGGGAGCAAGTCCATGAAGACCCTTGAAAGTGAAGACCAGGAGCTTGTACTGAATGTGTTCACATAAAGGGAATGAGCACAGGGCGGGGGGGTGGAGGGGACATGGTCAAAGTGACAGAAAATGGCTTTGGCAGCAGAGCACTGAACGGAGATAAGGGGGGCAAGATCAGAGCAGGGGAGGCCAGTAAGGAGGAAGTTGCAGTAGTCACATTCTTGCCTAGATGAAGTCATCAGAGCAATTCTTCACCTACCCATAAAATCTCATACGAAGTTATGGGTATGATGATTTGAGGGGGAAATTGTTGGGAAAATTTTTCTCCAAATATATAGACTGGACTCAGAATGCGTTGGTAGTGTTGGCATTAGCAGGTGGGAGGGATGAGATAACCAGTCAAGTTGTTACATTTCTATCCCAAGCGTTTACTAGGAGGAAGCTCTTTTTGAAGTTTAAACTGCTTTAGAGGTTATTCCAAATGTGCTGTTTATTTAATTTTGGAGCATAGTGTATGTTCTTCTCTTTCGGGTGTTTATGTTTGTTTGTTTTTGTGTACGTTTGTTAATGACTATGACTTTGGTTACGTCAATAAAGTTTAAATTGAATTGAAGTTATGGAAGCAGTGATTTACTAGCCAAAGGAAGCTCAAACATTCCTTTGCTCCAACCTATGTCCCCCTGTTCAAAGCATTAAATAGATCCTCAGCCAGGGGACATACCTTTCCTCCTCTGTACACTTCTGGGATTTGCATTATTATTTGCACACTGCTTGCTATCCCACTTTGGTGTACCTTTGAGACATCCATGCAGCTCTTTTCCAACCCATTTTTCCCACCTGGGAAATCTCATGGCTTAACCCCTTAAGTCAAAGATGCTCCAAAAGGTTCAGATGTGCTCTGCCCCTTTACTTCTGTCACATCGTCATCTCTATTGCAAGGCTATTGGCAGAGGAAGAGCACATTTGCAGTACACAGTAGGAGGCTCAAACAAGGGATTAACTGCTCAAGCATACTCCAAAGGGAGCAGATTTCAACCGGAAGGATCACTGTGTGAACTGTGAAGTATCATGTGAAAACGCTCTACAAACACAGGGTCCAAATTTGATATCCTGGTGCTGCTGTTTGACTTCAGCTCAGAAGCTCCACTGGCAAAATTCCAGCTTAGTTCAAGATTTTCATGAGCTCAGGATCTGGCCTGTTGAACACAAAGCAGGCAAATCAATATAATTATTATCCTTATTTCAAAGGTAGGGAAATCAATTTGGATGGGTTGAGTTACTTGGTTACTGTCACATAGTGGGCTTCAGCCTTGCGTTGTAGAAAATATTAGGGGTGAAACTCGTCTTGCCGGTTCTTGGTGAGAAAGGGGGTTATCACCTGTTTCGCCTCAAGATGAGGCAAAACAAGAAACACCATCCTCTCGCCGAGAAACGACAAACTTTGAGGGGGCAGCGGGGTCCCCGGAGGTGAGATGGGGACAAGGCAAGCCCCATGAGCATATCTGGGGGCCATGTGGCCTCCCCGCCCTGCAGGGGAGAGAGAGGGCAAGTAGGAAAGGATTGAAGATTTACTTACTTCCCTCCGGAGTCTATGGGGAGGGGGGTCCCCTCCCATGCCTCTCCGCACCGCTCTGCATCACTGTGGAGGGGGGGCAGATCCCGATGCTCCTCGCTGCATGACTGGGGTTCCCAGCTCCAGTTCATGAAGAAGAAGAAGAGCTGGAACATGCGCAGAGCAATGCTCCAGCCCTGGGCACCCTTTCAAAGATGGCAACGGCAGGGTCAAGCAGCTGTTCTTCACATGCTCAGCCCTGCAGGCGCCATCTCTGAAAAGGATGCCTGCAAGGAGCATGTACAGAACAACTGCTTGACCCTGCCGGTGCCATCTTTGAAAAGGGCGCCATGGGCTGGAGCATTGCTCTGCGCATGCTCCAGTCCTTTTAAAAATTATTATTATTAACTGGAACTGGGAAGCCCATCACACAGTGCAGCGAGGAGAGTTGGGACCTGCCCCCCTTCTGTAGTGGTGCAGAGCGGTGCGGAGAGGCGCGGGAGGGGACACACACCACCCCCATGGACTCTGGAGGGAGGTTAATAAATCTTCAGTCCTTTCTTGCCTGCCTCCTCCCTCCCCCTTGCCCCCTGCTCACCTCCTGCCCCTCCCCCGGCCATTCCCCCTGTGATAATTCACAAGATTCACGATAGGAGAGCACCTGAGCTCTCACCCCTTTGTCTCGAATCTCACGAATTATCGCAATGTTTTTAAAGGAGGCTCGTTTCAGCCCTAGAAAATAACTTACAAATAAGGAATAGGCAATAGCGACAAAGTACTAAAGAGAGACCTTTTATTGGACCAACAACAGTTAGTACGCAAGCTTTCGGACCTCACAAGGTCCTTCCTCAGGCAAGTCAGGGGATACAAAATGAACAAGGCAAAGCAGAGGTATATAGAGTGGTAGTGGTGGGTGTCCATTGAACTCAGATAGTGGGGACAAGGTAGGGGATTGCAATATAAAAGGGGAAATACAACAAAGTAGTAGCTATTGATAGTAAATAACTTAGAGTTACCTGTAACTGTAGACAGTGATATGGCATTACAGGTAACTAGTAACTACTACTTTGTTGTATTTCCATTTTTGTATTGCAATCTCCTCCTTACCTCGTTCTCCCCTTTCCCTCCCCTCCATCTGAGTTCAATGCACACATCCCTCACCACTCAATATCTCTCTGCTTTGCTTCGTTTCTTCATTTTGTAACCCCAGACTTGCCTGACGAAGGATCCTGTGAGGTCCAAAACCTTGCCTACCTCCACCAAATGTAGTTGGGCCAATAAAAGCTATCACTTTACTACTTTGTCTTTATTGTCTATATTTGGGACCAACATGGCAAACCCTATTTTCTCTACACAATTAAGGGACAGAATAATGCCCCTTCTGCCATCCTTCCTCATATATAATCCCTCTGTAATATTCACTTTGAAAAATATGTTCCCACCAAGTTTCCAGTTTTATAAATGAATTATGTTCCATCTACAGGGAAGGAAAAAAAGAGTGTATTTTAATAACTGGTTAGTTAAATTGCTGAAAAGACTTGAGTTTAGATCATTATAATTACACTATAGAGACAAATACTTAAGATTTCGGACAGGCTGTTGAGGGCGTTAATAAACTTTGTGCCTTTTGCTTTGTTTATTTAATTTTCACTTTATTAAAATGAGTCAATTGCCTGATTTTTCAGTAGCTGGTTCAAAATGTTAATTATCAACAAGAGAAGGTAATCCAGCATCTTGGCAAAGTCTCCACTGCTTCTGTGGCTGTTTATTGCATCACAGATGGAAATATTTAAATTCACGATGGTTTTCTTGTTCCAGGGTTTTGTCCCAATTAAGATATCAGTTCAGTTAAGGTTAGGAGCTCTGAGGTATGCACCATCCATGTCAGACTAAAGCTAGCAACAGATGTTGCATTTCCTTCCACTAATCCCAAAGGAGATATAGGGTGCTATGGAGAATGGACAAGACCTGGCACAGGTGGTTGTATCACAAGGGCCCCCTGTGGAGAAGACAGAAGGCTGCAGGTTCATTGCAGGACTGCTAGATCGACATTTTTAAAATAAGAGACACTAGGCTGTGAATTAAAAGACATCTATTGCATTCTATGGAACTATGGGGAATCTAAGAAACAGATGCCCATCATGCTCTCCCCCCTCACCCCTCACCCTGTCTCTCAGATTGTAAGCCCTAGGGCAGGGACCGTGTCTATTCCATTACTTTGTAAAGCGCCAGGTGCATTGCTGGCACTATATAAATGCTTGATAATAATAATAATAATAATAATTAATAATGCTCTGTGGAGCTGTGGGGCTCTGAAATAAGGGATTTCCCTTTAAAATGGGTATCTGGCAATCCTAGATCTTTGTGAGGAAAAAGTGAATCTACAAAGGAGATCTCTTGCACACTCTGTCTCCCAGGTCTACAGAAGACAGCCAAGGTCCACAGGCTATGCTTCCACAGTGTGGCTGGCTACTGGTTAGATTGATATCGGTACCCTGGGACCTGGATCTGCCAACAAGGACTTAAGGGCAGGACCAACTGGAACAGTCCACTTTTTCTGGGCACTGCTTTCTTTCCAGATCTGTTTCATAAAATTATGACAAACATGCCATTTTTTTCCTTTGGCCTGGTGATAAATAAAGAAGGTGCTAAAACACACGCATGCACACACGCACGCACACAGCTCTCATGGATTTAAATAAGGCCCTTTTCACAGACACCAACACTGTTAAAATGGGTCTTATATTTTATTGTGCGTGCTGCAGGGTATACTAGAGCACACCTGCAACCTGTATAATAAAATGTAATGCCCATTTTATCAGTGTTAGCGCGTCTGTGGGAAAAGGTCCTATGAGAACATTTCCCCCCAAAATGCTCAGCACTCCTCTGTGTCAAGGACACCTGAGGTTTTACCTTGTGGGATAAATAGTTCCACCAGAACAGAAAAGGGCAAGGAATGGAGCTTGGTTTCATAGGATATGTATGGATTTTAAGACTAGAAGCAACCAGTGTGATAATCTCATTTCACCTTTACAGAGGTCGGCAAATAGTGGCTCGGGGCCACATGGAGCTCCCAGGCACCTGTACTGTGGCTCTTCACAGAAGTGGCTGCCTGGGGGGTTGTCCATGCACTCCTTGGGAGCAAGAGAAGCCGAACTGCCATTTCTCCTGCTGAAGCCTCCTGGTGGCTGTGGGAGCAGTGGGACATGCCTTCACCATCAGTGTTACTGCCCAAACCTGTCGGACTACCCGGGAACCACAGCTTTGATGGGAGGGGGAGGAGCTGGGGGAAGTTGTGCTGCCCCATCCCCAGGCCTGGAGGAAGCTGTAATCAATATAATGTTTCTTGTTTGGCTCTTGGTGATATGAAATTTTTGTGTATATGGCTCTTGGGCTTGAGAACTTTTCCCACCCCTACCATAGCTGAATCCCTGTTGTTCCTTTGTCAAAGCCATAATTTTTACACACCTCTGAGGAGGCTGGAATATGTAGTCATGCGGTTATAGGGCCAGCCATTCTCCAAATTCACAAGAAATTTGGCCGTCCATATGACATATAGATGGGTGGTAACCCTAAACATAAGAATGGGGCAATATAAATACTAGATGGAGAACAAAATCACAGCCATGTGACTAGTACTTTACCTCATAACCTCTCTACCTAAATCCAGCCATGTAGGAGTTCACTAAAGTGGAGACTTGATCCAAATTACCTATCACTCTGGTTTTTTAACAATAAGATTATAAAATCCAAGTCTACCTAGGCACCGCCCACATGCCTTATTTTACGGGTGATTTTAGTGTAACTGTCCTTATTTTAATGTAAGTTTTTCTTTTGTTTTTATGAAACTGGTGATGGCCAGGTGCCAAGCCAAATAAAGTTTGATGAAGTCTACCTAGGGCATTTTTACACACATGTTAAAGTTTCGGATTTTTCATCTTCTGGGTTTACAAGTCCGCAAGTAAGTTCCGGATTCATTTTTCACACACACACACTGCCCTGAGGCAGTTCTCGGATGCATTTTTCACACAAACACTGCCCTGAGGCAGCCTAAAGTAGCTGCAGCTGTAAATGTGACAGGCTGCCATGGAAACCAAGTGACCACAGCTGTCTGGAGTAAAGCAGTTTACAAGGAGAACATTTTACACACAAAAGTTCTGGGAGAAGTTTTACACAGAAGTTCAAAGATCCAGATGTTTAAGATCCGGGTGAGTGATTTAGACACAGAGAAAGTTCAGGATGTAACAACAAACATCCTGGAGAAATGTGTGTGTAAAAACACCCCTAGGATTTCACCTTTTGCTGGTAAGTATTGTTTTAGAGTTAATTCACCAGGAGTGAAGTTGTGGAATCACAACAGTCCAAACTGAGGAAGCATGGAGCTCGCTCCAGTTCCTTAACCTCCCAGACAGGTTTTTTTAATGTATTGCTGTTGTTGACTTTTTTAAAAAAAAAAAAACAACCAGATTTAAAAAGCAACCTTTAAAAAATAAAGTCAAGGGGGCCAGAAGCATGATCTCAGTGGGGCAAAGAAGTCTTGAATCAAATCAAATCATATTCATTTATTTGATGTGGCCCTTGGCCATTGTCGACTTACAAACAATCAAATCAAACATTCACAAACACAAGAAAAGAAATAAACCTTAATACAGTACATACTACAAGCGCTCAGGATCAATTTAACCCCTAAAAACAAGCATCTAAAAACAGGCAGGAAATATATATAACCTTACCGCAGGAGGACTAATCAGAGTCTACCTGCGGCTTAAACTTGAGGAACTTCTTCCTCATTTCCTTGGCAGCTACTAAAAATTTCATAGTACCAAATGTCACCTCAGAATGAACATCACAAAGAGCCATCTGGAAGAGAAACCAGTCCGCCCACCCGGGAATTTATCTATGAGTGGCTGCAGATAGCGTAAGCGAGGGGTGTCATACAATCTACACTGAAACAATACATGGTAGGTAGACTCAGTAGTCTGGGAGTCAAAGGGACCTAAGCGATCCACATAAGGGACCCCTAAAAAGTGCCCCTCCAAAACACATGTAGGCAGCGCATTGACCCTTGCACAGAGAAATAAGTATTTTTCTCTGAAGGTAGCTGCAGAAGCAAGGTAATATGCCATACTGCCCAACTGCGGGGCCAGCGCAGAGAATTCAGCCATATTTCGAGAATCTCCTATTATAGCCAATTCCTCCTGATAACCAATATCCCTGGATCTCTGGATAATTTCTCGCCTGGCACCGGAGAAGTCCTTAGCTTTCAGACAGACCTGGGACAGGCCCAAACGGGTCAAATGTTCCATAATCGCCTTAATCCATGAACTGGAAAAGGAATCATGGAACACACCCCAGATCAAGGTATCAGGTGAGGCCCTACTTTTTTTTAATCCAATAAAGAGAAGCCAATTCCTGGGCCACCGCCATCCAGGCTCGCATACCGGCCTCGAGCCTCATGGCAGCTACCAGAGTACCATTTGGTACCTTAGTTAGGATACTAAGGAATTCGGTTTGGATGGAGTTTAGGTTTTTACCCGCCAATGGAGCCCAAAGCTCCGCACCATACAGGAGAGATGCTCTAACCTTTGCCTCACAGACTTTAACTGCTGCTTCCAATTTCCTCCTTCCTGTCCCTGAGAAAAATCTAAGAATCGCCAACATTTGACTCCTCGCCACCACCTCTGCCTTCCCCACATGGTTGCTCCATCGCCCATCAGCAGAGAAATGGAGGCCCAAATACTTACAAGATTTCTGTTGCTGAAGATGGCTATCTCCTATAGGCCACCTGTAAATCTGTCTGTCCCTAGAAAAAAAACGGGCATTAGATTTTGAATAATTGATGGTAAGACAGTTTGAGGAACAGTAGTTTTTGAAGGCCTGGAGCTGCCTGAGAAGACCCACCCTGGTCTGTGAAAGAAGGACCAGATCATCAACATATAACAATGTTCCAACTGGTTTGGCCGCCAATTTGGGTGGAAAATATCTTGCCAATCTTGTCTCTGGGACAGCATCATTAATAAAAAGGTTGAACAGGGTAGGGGCAGGAACGTACCCCTGCCGTACCCCCCGTTCAACTACAATATCTGAAGTAAGCTGCCCAGTTCTATCTATCTTCACCGCAACCGTGGTGTCCTTGTAAAGGGCCAGCATCAGAAAAAGAAGCCTGCCATCAATCTTTAGCGAGGTTAATTTATTCCACAAAAGTGGTCTGCTTATGGAGTCGAATGCCGCCTTCAGATCAAGGAAGGCAGCATACAACCTACCATTTGCCAGCCTGTATTTCTCCACCAAATGATGGAGAACCACACACTGATCCAATGTGCATCTTTCCTTTTGGAATCCAATTTGCTCCGGGTACAGGATCTTATTCTGGTCAATCCATTTTGTTACCCTCCTCAGCAGAAACTTAGCAGAAGCCTTGCTTACAACACTGATGAGGCTAATCTGCCTATAATTACTTGGGTCCATTCTTGTCCCCTTTTTATAAATAGGGACAACAACGGTGTGGCTCCACCCTCTAGGGATGTTTCCAGGAAAATGTATTTCTGTGAAAAGCCTAGCCAAGGCCGGAAGCCAGCAATCAGCGTTCTTCTTGATAGCCTCAGCCTGAATCCGATCCAAGCCCGGAGCTTTGCTATTTGAAAAGGTCTCAATTATTTCGTTTATCTCAAATTCGGTAACTGGTGGCCAATCCGGCAAATTATCCAGATTAGGTCCAGTATCATATTGCGCCTCCATCTGAATAGGGCACGGGCCTGCCTGGGAATCTTTGATAAACTTTGCCCAAGTTGATGGAGCAATCTTGGGTTGTCCCTCGGGACAAGGTTTAACCGCCCTATTAACAATACGCCAGAAAGATCTTGAATCACCTGTACAGCTGGCCTTTAATAGTTCCTGCCATTGTTTTTGAAAGAACAGTTTCTTTGTCTGATGGATTAGGGACTTATTAGGGGTGGGACTTCAGGCAAAAAAATGGATACTGGTTTTACCAGATACTGGTTTCCCAAAACCTGGTTTACCAGCTTAGAACCGATATACCGTTACCGGTATTTTTCCATTGATTTCAATTGGGAACTGTCCCCATTGAAATCAATGGGGGAAAAAAAAATACCTCCCCTCCCCCTCCCCGGCTGTGCGGGTGGAAGGGGGGACACCCCCCACCCACCCTGCCCAGCCTGGATTTAAAAAAAATTTTTTTTACCCAAAGTCCCTGCTAGTGCAGGCTCCGGGCCCCCGTCGTGCCGGCAGCGGCAATCCAGAACCCACACCAGCAGGTACTAGGACGATCCCTGGGGTGGGGGTGGTTTAACACCTCCACCACCCCAGGGATCACCCTACCCCCCACCCAGGGATTGCCTACCTTTTGCGCTCCGGGTGGCGAGGGCTGCAGCACGGCGGTCCGGCTGCTTCAGCGCTGGCTGGCTTCAGCGCTTTACTAGGCCTTCCAGGGAACTCCGGAACTCCCCAGAAGGCCTAGTAAAGCACTGAAGCCAGCCAGCGCTGAAGCCGCCAGACTGTTGTGCTGCAGCCGCTGCCGCTGCCACTGCGGCCACCGCCCAGAGTGCAAAAGGTAGGCGATCCCTTGGTGGGGGTGTAGGGTGATCCCTGGGGTGGGGTGTGTGTTAAACCATCCCCCACCCCAGGGATCACCCTTTTACCTGTTGAGGGTGGGTGGGGGGTGTCCCCCCTTCCATCCGTGCAGCCTGGATGGGGGAGGGAAAGTGGGTTTTTTTGTTTGTTTCTTTTACATTGCGGTCATTCATTTCAATGGCCGCAAAGTTAAAAAATCCGGCATGGGGAACCAGTACTGGTACCCGCAATTACCGGATTAATCTGATACTGCCGGTACAGCAAAATACCGGCAGTATCGGATACCGGGGTAACCGAAATTACCACCCCTAGGACTTATACACTTTCTTCCGCCAGAAATAGCAATCGGGGAGGCAAGGTAAGCTCCCCGAGCGATATTCCTTATAAATAACTTGAACCTCCCCCCTAGTCTGGTGGCACTCTTTGTCGAACCACCTCTTCGAGACCAGCCAACCATGCCCATGGTTCGGCCTCCCTCCAACAGCCTCAGACAGATATTGCTCACAGAAAAGACTGAGGCAATTATAGGCTTTAATTATAACCTCTCCAGAGTCGCCCTCTAATATCTGATCCCTAGCCTTTCTAACAGGTCCCAATTCCAGTAGAGTATCCCAGACTTGGGCTGTCCTCTCGTTCCAAGGGGGATAACTATAACAATTTGTCTTTGCAGCTGACTGACAGTCTGACCCTTGCTCCTCGATATCACAAGCTGCCACTCCATGGTCAAAATCAGTGGCATATGGTCCGCTATGGTGCTAGAAGCAACCTCAAACCCAGTCACACATCCAAGCGTATCCTCAGTGACTAATGCATAATCTATTGTGCTGCAACCCTGGGAGCCCAAAAATGTGAATTCACCCTCCTGATCTTGTAATCCTATGTCATTCAGCACATGCAAGTTCAAATGTAAACAACAGGATACCAGAAACATGGATATCACAATGACAAATGGTGGCAGGGGTTCAGCATGATTTGCAAATTCTAGGGCCCATGATGTGAATGTTTCTGCTATGACCAGTCAGCTTGTCACGTGGCCAACATGACTAGATGCTTCTGGTGATGATATAAAAATGCATGTTGATGTTGCTGAATGTCTTCCAGCAGTGGAAGAGTTAAGCTGGCCAATATGGAGGAGTCTAAATCTTCTTCAAAGAGAGTTGGCAGCTGATAGGTCAAAGAATGACATGAAAAAGGCAGGTTATTTCCTCTCTTTCTGCAGTTTCATCCCTTTCTCATAACATTGACTTTACACCCCCCACCCCCACCTCTAACCCCTGACAGGTTTTTCCAGGTATTTGTGTTTGCTTCTTTCAAATATAATAGTCAGACAGAGATGCATTTTCGTCGGTCTCTACAGCTTTCTGCATCACATCATGCAAGGAAGCCGCGTTGCCACAAAGTCCTCTTTTTTGTCCTGCAACCCAGCGGAGATTTTTTCTATCGAAAACATGTACCATAAATGGTTCTTCCATTTCGACAAGGTAGGTCCATTTGCAACTTTCCACTTCCTAGCTATTAGGCTTATGGCCACTAGGCACATTTTTTTTTACATGAGTTTACATATCTCTGGATTCGTTGTGCTTCCGGGTACAACCCCAAAAGTCCAATCTCTGGAGAAAAAGGTATCAATGTTCCTGCCAGTTTGTTCATACAGTTCCATACCTCCCTCCAAAAAGGTACTAATCCTCCTGGTACATTCCCACCAGCAATGTAAATATGTTCCCCTTTCTTCACATCCCCCCCAACAGAGCCCTTTACTACTTTTATCAACTTTTTCAAATCTTACCGGGGTGAGGTAGAACCTCATAACCAATTTTATTTGAATCTCTCTAAATTGTAATGATGAGGCACATTTGTGCATATGGTTCCAAATAAGGGCTTTATGCGGTTTGTCTAAATCTCTATTCAATTCTTTATTCCATTTGTTTATATATTTATCTTCATTTTGGAAGCATATTATCTTGAGTTGTCCCTATATTCTGGACAATCTGCCCCTATTGGCTGTATACTCCAATATATTTTTTTCTATACTTTGGAGTTCCCGGGCAAAGTGTTCTATTTCCTCCCTAGCATTGAACAGACTTTTCAGTTGCAGGTATTGAAATGTGTTCACCTCACTCTGAAGTAATTCTTTGCATTTCTGAATTGTTATGAATTTCCCCTTCTGGAACAAATGTCCAGCTCATGTAATTCTTTTGTCTTTTAAATTTTTTTGCAGCTCTGATACTCCAGCAGTCTCATCTGGCTGATACCTTCTGATGTCCGTGTAAGGTGAGATATCTTTCCTAATTTTTGTTTTTTTTACTATCATATCCCAACATTTCATCGCAATTCCTGCCAATGAGTGTCTGTTCCAATTCCTCCAAATTATTTTCCTTTTATCTGTTAGGTATTGCCTAAAAAATTCTATATTTAAGACTTCTGCCTCCATTTTGGCCCACTCAGGTGCCTTATCCATATTGTACCAGTTGGGCAGTGCATTTAATGCTGCTGCCCGATGATACAATTGTAAATCTGGTAAATTGAGGCCGCCCAACTCCTTGGGTCCATGCAGCGAGTTTTTGTGGATTCTGGGTTTCTTATACCCCCAAATAAATTCAGAGAGGATTTTATCACATTGCTTAAAGTAGGTTTTTGGAATTGCTATTGGGAGTTGCTATTGCCATGAATTGGGAGTTGGAATTGCTATTGCCATGAATTTATATAAAATCTTAGGAAGGATAATCATTTTAAATATATTCATTTTACCCATCCAGGATATTGCCAGTTTGGACCATGTTTGCAAATCCTCCCTTATTGGTTTAAGTATAGGTGGGTAATTTTCTTTATATAAGTCTACTGTTTGTCGAGTAATTTGTACTCCTAGATATTTAATACTAGTCTCCATTTCAGGAAATGGTAATATTTGTTTAATTTGTACCTTCCTGTCCCCCTCTGCTCCCAATATCAATGTATTTGATTTCCTATAGTTTATTTGATACCTAGATATTTCTCCTAAGTCCTATATCAATTTGATTTGGGGGTGGGGGACTGATCTCTCTGGGTTCGCTATGAAGTGAATCATATTGTCTGCATATAACGCAAGTTTGTGTTGCGTGGTTCATCTCCTGATCCTGTCTAATGGCAATTGCCAGTACCTCTAACAATATATCAAATAATAATGGCAACAACGGACATCCCTGCCTTGCCCCTTTTTCCAATAATGCAAATACCTTGGATAGCGTCTCATTTACCGTGAGTTTTGCTACTGGTTTTAAATAAATTGCCCTTAGCCACTTTACAAAATTGCAACCAAATCCCATTTTTCCCAAAGTGGCCATCAAGCATTTTCTTTCTATTGAATCAAAGGCTTTGTGTGCATCCGCTGATACTATGATAGATGGTATTTTCTTTTCCTGGATATGGTGCACCATGTTGACCACTCCCCTAATATTATCTGTGTCCACTCTGTTGGGTATGAATCCCACCTGATCAGGGTGGATGATTTCTGTTATTATAGCGGCCAGCCTGTTTGCCAAGATTTTTGTAAATACCTTACAATCTACATTTATTAATGAAATTGGCCTATAGCTCTCACATAATTCCTTGGGCTTATCTTGTTTGTGAATCAATGTAATCGTGGCCTCATAAAAAGTCTCGGACATACTTTTCTCTATTAATATTCCATTATAAACTTCTGTTAGGTATGGTGTTAGTATGTCTGTATATGTTTGATAAAATTCTGTGGGATAACCATCCGGGCCGGTTGCTTTATTTTTTGCTAAAGATTTTATCGTTTCTTGTACTTCTTCTGTAGTTATTGGGGCATTTAAATAGCTATTCTGCTGTGCGTTGATCCTAGGGCTATCATATTTATCTAAAAAACTATTTATTTGTATAGGGTCTGGTCTCCTTGAGGAGTATAATTTGGAATAGAAGTCAAGAAAAGCTGCCTGAATATCCTCTGTTTTATTGTGCTTCTGGGCATCTACTTAGATCTCAGTAATTATTGTTCTTTTCCTTTGTTTTTTAACTAAATTTGCCAATGCGTTTCCTGTTTTGTTCCCATTTTCGAAATAAAATCTCTTTGTAAATTTCAACTGCTTCATTGTTTTCTCTACTTCATAAGTATTTATTAAAGTTTTAACTCTAGTCAGTTCACTTTGTAGTGTTTGGGTGGGATTATACTTATTCTGGGTTTCCAGATTCTTTAACTGCCTATATAGATCTGTTATATACGCTCTTTCCTTTTTATTCTTTTGGGAGCTCAGTGCTATACAAGCCCCTCTGATCGTGGCCTTAGCTGCTTCCCATAGCGTTTGAACAGATGCAACTGTGTGTTCATTTAATGCAAAATACTCCTCTATCTGTTCTGTTAATGCCTCCTTGTATTCCCTGGAATTAAGTAGCGCCTTATCCAAGCACCATATTCTGGGTCCTTTAGTTCCCTGATCTCTCCACGCAAGAGTTGTGATTATCGCGTGGTGATCTGATAGCACTACCGGGCATATCTGACTGTTTGTGCAGATGTTCATTAATTGTTTATCTATCCATACATGGTCTATCCTCATGGATGTATTGTGTACATTTGAGTAAAATGTGAACTCTTTTATTTTGGGGTCCCAATATCTCCACGCATCCATCCAATTATTCCTAATTAATGTGTTGTATACTCTTTCCTGCCATTGTTTTAGCTTAACCTTGCGAGAGTGGTCTAGATCTAATAAGGGGGTATTAAAATCCCCTTGTAGTATCACTGAACCATACTTGTTGTCTATAATTTTTTTACAGGCCTCTTGTAAGAACTCCCCTGTGGCCTCATTGGGGGCATATACTTTGGGTGATTTCAGACGTGACGCGGCGGATTCGCCCCGTCACGAAATGAATTTTTAATTCCCCGCCGGGATGACCCCGTCACGCCGTAACAGATGTGCCGGGGGATCCCGGTGGGGAATCGGGGAGGGGGCGGGGCCGCACGGTGCAACGTGCGGCCGCACGGCCCCGCCTCCTCCATGCTGCCTGCTGCGCGCCCTCTGGGGAGACGGGCGGGCGCCGTGGCAAATGCTGCTGCAGCGCTCGCCCGCTTTGGCCATGGGCCAGAATCCCTGCGGGGATTCTGACCCATGGCTGCCGTCCAGACGTGACGGTGGGGGTCACCACGGTGGGGAATCATATTTGCCATGCGGCGACCTCCAGCCCCGCCGCTTCGGCTGCTCACGTGGCAAATGTGATTCCCCGCCGTGGTAATATCTGGGGTGAAACATCCGTTTCCCCCAACAGACGTTACGTGGTTGCTGCCACCACAGGGGATTGACTGTGGTGGCCTTTGACCACGTAACGTCTTAAATCACCCATTCACTAACGAATTTTTTCTCCCTTCTAATATTCCATTTACCATGAGGAACCGTCCCTCTTTATCTTTTATTGTTTTTTTGTGTTTGAAATTCCATTTTGCCGTTATCCCTGTCAGTACCCCTGCTTTTTTTCCCCCAGCTGATGCAGTATAGATGTACTTGAATTTTTTGTTGAAATTTATGTATGTCTTCCTGTTTCAAATGTGTCTCCTGCAAACAAAAAATATCAGCACCCTTTTCTATAAGCAAGTTTTTAACCCTGCGTCTTTTAATAGGTGCATTTAAACCCTTTACATTCAGGGTCATTAATTTAAGGCTATCCATATTTTTTAGAAGCGTTTATCCTTCTCCCTTTTGTGCTTATCTGCTTTCTTTGTTTACTCTCTGTTTGTCTCCTAGAAAAATACCTCCCGGTCCAATCAACCATAACAATACTGTCAGCCAGACAGATTAACCTTTTAACCTCCTCTTTTCTCTCCATACTCCCCTTATAGTTCTCCCTACAACTTTGTATTCCCCTGGGAACTGCGCTGTGGATTTTACCCATAACCTGTATATTATCAAGTTATATCTTACACTTGTTTCACCTCCATAGCTCGCAAAGCCGGTTCTGTTTTACGGGTTCTTTCACCCCCTACTTGCCCTATGTAGTTCCCCTCCCTCAGTCTATGAAATTAACAGTTAACTTTTTGCAGCTAGGTATTACAATATTCTATTAGTTCTCTCTTAGTCTTTTCCTTTTATTTTCTGTAAAAGATCCTCTTATTCTTTGGCCTCTTGCTGTGGTCTATTGGAATGCAGGAAAATCTCTAAGTCATCAGAATCTGTAAAGATCTTTCTTTTTTCTTGGTATGTTATTACCAGTTTAACAGGAGGCCAGAGCTGTGGTTTCAATCCCTCCTCAGTAAGTGTTCCCATATATTTTATCCAGTTTCTCCGCTTTCACATCGTTTCCTGAGGAAAAGTCTGGGAAGATCTTAATCCTTTTTTATGAAATTCAAGCTCCTTTCGTTTTTTTCTTGCCAATTTTAGGATGTTCTCTTTATCTTGGAAATAGGTCAATTTAAATATTATGGTGCATGGGGGATTCCCCCCCATTCCTGGTGGGAGGCCCATTTCTATTTGCTCTATCAATTTTGGGTTTGTGAAGCCTTGGTTCTTCTGGGAAGTTTGTCTCCAAAACCTCCCATATCAGTTTTATCATCCCCCCAGTCGCCAAGCCTTCTTTTATGCCCACCATCCTTAAATTCAAGCTCCGTGACCTATTTTCCAAGTCCTCCATCTTTTCTGTCACCCATACCATGTGTTTTTGAGTATTTGCTGCCAGGTCTGTTGTTTTAACAACCTGATCTTCTATCGCAGAGATCCTTTCCTCTGCTGTATCCATTCTCTTTCTAATAGCCTCCGTTTTCTTTCTCCTCTCTTCTATATCTCTTTGCAGTTTATTGATTTCAGAAAACAGTCTGTCCCTATCTTGCTCTGCTTTTTTAAGGTTTGTTTGAATTTCTTTAAATATTGCAACTACCTCTCCTCCTGCCGCTTGCTTCCCTGAGGGTTTCGTTTGTGTCGCGGTCGATGCCGTTTTGTCTCCATGCCTTGTGTCCACTTCCGGTCCGGAGAGAGTAGAACTCTGTAATTACGTTTTTTTCTTGTTTTTTCTGCTCCCCCATTCTTTCGTTCGGCATTGAACTTTATTTTCTTTTGTTTATATCTCGTTTTGCCCGCTGCAGTCTATTTTGGGAGGGCTTTATGTGTCGGCTTTGTCAGAGCTCGAAGTCCCCGCAGCTAGCCCTGGTGGTGCATGCGCAGTTTCCCCTGTTTAATGTTTTTTTAAATGATCTGTTGGCCGAATTCGCAGCCTTGGATCTTCATGCACCCCGGTTGGGTGGCACTCGCATCCCCTGTCTGCTTTATGCAGATGATACTGGCCTCCTATCCTGTACCCAGGTGGGACTTAGGAGAATGTTAGAGCGTTTTGGGTCATACTGTGGGAGGATCCAGCTAGTAGTAAATCATGATAAAACCAAAGTTATGGTCAGGGCCCCGAGGGAAACGCGGGTCTGCGAATCGCAGATTTCCCGTGGAATTCCCCTCCCCCCGCGGAATCTCCTGCCCCGCTTACCCCAGCGCAGAATTTCCAGCCTGCGCTGCGGGGACGCGGGGCAGGAGATTCTACGGGGGAAGGGGAATGAACAAACCCTCGGGGCTTCCCCTCCCCAGCCTCCCCA
>QEPC01015305.1:127469-141277 GCA_003113815.1 Sphenodon punctatus | reverse complement strand
AAGTACTGGACCCACATCGCACTAGGCGATTTGCCCCCACCCATTTGTTAATGTAATTCTGATTTGAATAAAGAGTGTGGCTGTTAAAACCCAGTGCTTGTGTCCCGTCTCCTTCGGTGCATCGGCAAAAGGAGACTGAAACTTTTCAGAGCTTTGTGGCTGATCTGAAAAGCTCAGCCAGACTTGTAATTTTGGAGAATTGGCTGACTCATTAATAAGGGATCAAATTGTTCTGGGTGTGCAGGATTGCAGAATAAGAGGCAGATTGCTAGAAATTAAAGATCTCACCTTGGGAAAAGCAATTGAAGTATGTCAAGCTGCTGAACTCACACAGCAGAGAGTGGACTTGGTGGAGGGAAAGAGCTCCTTTAAGAGAGGGCTGGAAGAGCAAACATAGAGATAGAAGAAGAAGGGGTGGGGCCAGAGGGAGAGAGGGAGGCAAGCAGAAGGAGCAGCCATGTTGAGAGGATAAGGAGCACCTACAAATGGAGTTGGTGTAATACAGTTATAATAAAGTAGTACTTGTTAGTATACTACCGTCTCCAGACACGTGATTTACAGAGAACAGCACACTGAGCTCTAAGTCCAAAGACATGCTCAGTAATGGCCATAGGAGAAGGAGCTTACTGCTTCAGCACTCTTCTCTTTATCGCTGAAGCTTCTCCAGTGAGACCCCCTGGACCCTTGTCTGCAGAACCAGTTTGGAGGAACAGGAGACGGAACAGATCAGGTGGGATCTGCCTATTTTAGGCCACCAGGACCATCAAAGAACTCTGAGGGTTTCAGACTTTGAGACGCTAAACCTCACAACTAGGGAAAGACTCTCTTTGACCCTGACAGGTCTGAGGACCCTAAAGGGTATAAAACCCATATTTGAAGTACACTATTGGAGGCGTAGGCTTTGGCTATAAGGGGAGGTTGGAGGCCAAGTGTGGGACCTCTACAGGGGTACCCCACATAGTGTAAACCCCTCCTTATTGGGGATACAGCCAGGCTGAGGACTGGCTAGGTGTGGCAGTGGGGTTTTGCTAATTCTCCCAAAGATACCCCAGCGCCTTGAGTGGCCCTGGAAGCCCCCCTGCTACACTCACTCATTATAGTCAATGGGTACTGAACTACTAACTTCCATAGAGTTGGGATCACACAGAATAAATAGTCCTGGAAAGATGTTTACTCCTGTTTTGTCATCAGTAGAAATCTCAAGTAAAGGAATAGATTTACTTGAGTTGAAATTTCATTCAAAATGAAATTTCAGTGACGCTGCCATATTGTAAATGAATGAATCTTTTGCTGAAATCTTATTTCTGGGTACAAATATTTCAGTGAAATTTTGAAGTAAGTGGAATGTTGGAAATGAACTTTTAACACTGACAGTTCATCATTTAGAATTTCATTTCTGTGCATTTTGACCACTGAATCTTGGGTAACTTTGGCTACTCATTTGTCACATGTCAGGTATGTGTTTTCATTGGATGATACTCCTTCAACCAAGCTTTTGTGTAAGCCTTTATAAGACTGGATAAACAGCATATTGGTTAGGGCTGAAACGAGACTTTGCCACAATGGGAAATCTCGTTGAAATCCTAGTTCCCAATACCATCTCAGTCAAATTGAGAAACTCTCAGTACTTGATAATGTCTCAACCAATATTTCATTTCTCGATTTACCGACTTTCTGATTACCAGGATCCCATGTACTGGTTTGCCATTTACCACTTTGCCACCCATTTCAAATCCCAAGTGGTAATACCGATGCAATATCTCATTTCCTGCATTCCATTTTCCCGTGTACTTCCTTGTCACTTATTGACTGGAACAAAGATTCTGTTGCTAGTATGCAGTCCAGTTGCAGATTGGTCAAAACAAAGAAAACATAGAACAACAATTCTGGTTGGAGGCACTGGAGTGGAGGTTAAGGGGTGAGCTATTCACACTGTGGTTGACTCAGAAAAGCGGGAAACAAGAAACCCAGAAGTAAAATGATACCCTCGGCAATGCAGTAAGTGGTAAATGAACAGAACACAGTAAACGGTAAGCAGAAAGTCAGTAAATCAGGATGGTATCTTGTGGTACTGTAAGAACTGAGAAATTGCATCAGTATTGGGAAACGGTCAGGAAAAAAAATCACATTCCCAATATGGCAAAATTTCTTGCCAACAGCAATTTTGCTGCTTGTTTCAGCCCTAATTTTGATCATGAATCTTAAATATAAACACCAGAATCAAAATTTTAATTTTGAGTTTGAATGAACATGACATCTTGATATTGGAAAGTAATTTTGTTAGAATAATTCAGTGATTTATTGAGTTTGAATTTAAAATGCTAGATTTATTAATGGAAACATTTTTATAAAGTCACATACCAGAAATATCTTATACATTGTACAATGTATACTCGGGATACATAGCATATAATTCCCTGCCCGACCTCCCCCCACCCCCACCCTGGCAATTTCTTGTGTTGACCAGCACCTACATTAAAGATTGTTGAATAGCCTTATTTCATAGATTAGGCAATTAAAAAATGAGGACATGAAATGATGTGTCCCAAGAGAGCATGACTGGTGGTTAGTACTAAGGCCAGGATTGGAAATTCCACACTTTTTAGTTTTTCTGAAGATCAGAAAGTTATGATTCTGACCTCTATACAACAATTTTGTTGCCCTACTACAAAAAATGAGTAAATAAAATCAGAGTAAAGTAAGTGACCTTTGTATAATCAGTACACTTACTGATTAGTAGTTAATAGCACAGCTTTCCCACAAGTAGACACTATTTGCACTTATTTGCAAATATATAACTCTTCTACGTGGACAATTTGCACAGAGCTGCTCCTTCAATATCAGAAGGAAGTTCTGGGTGGGAAGGGGGTTGGATTCCTGTGGCCTGATCCCCTCTGATTGAGGATTGGTGCCAACTACTTTCCCCTCCAGTACAGCCAAGCTGCCTGGAGGTGGTAGCCATCAGGTGGTAGCTGAAGGGCACCGACCATTCTTGATCCATTTGTGGCCTGTATGGCCATGGCCATGAGTTTGTGCTGTCTTGAAGAATCTGCCATCTTATCGCTGCTGCTTTCAGACACCCCCACCCCCTTATTATAGCTCCTTTCTTTTCGCATTGTATCTTTTATTGGGATATGTTGACTGTATCTATGGGGCTACGTTGTGGGCAGGGAGAGTGGGAGGAGGGTGTGTGTGAGGTAGATTAGGCAGACTCCCTTGGGTGAGAGACTAAGTAATCCCTCAGTTTAGGCATGGCCTTTTTGTGGGGGGGGGGTGGGGCTAGACAGGAGAGGGAATTCTTCCAAGTAAGAGTTGGAGGAATGGGAGTGGGTGGGATAGGTTGGTATTGGGAGGTGTGGGATGTATTTTATAACGATGAGGTTTTTGTAGTAGTGGTTTTTTTAAAAAAATGTTGTAAGCCACCCTGACCTGTTCTGGGGATAGAGTGGGCTATAAATCAATAAACTTTTATGTTATAAAGCACTACGAGCACCGTTTGGCAGGAGAGCACTCTAGAAATGAAATTATTTAGGGGTGGGACTCTTGGCAAAATTTCTGTTTCAGTTTATTTCAGTTTTGGTTCTCATGAATTTCAGTTCTCCTAATTGTTTTGGTTCTCTTGGTTTTGTTTTTTTAACATTGCATTTCCCCCCCATTGAAGTCAATGGGGAAAACCGCAATCTTAAAAATCCAAAAAAAAAAATCAATGCAAAAAAACGGATAGGGCCGAAACCAAAAAAGAAGAGAAGATTTGGAAAGAACCAAAAGTGCTATTATCGGCTACTTTTGGTTCTCAGCAATACCAAAAGTCCCATCCATTATTATTCATTATTATTTTATTTGCCCATCTCATGGTAAGATGAGGGATTCTGAATCACTAGTGGGACTTCATATAAGAGCACAAACCCACAGAGGACAAGATGCACCCTTAGACTTGACCTTAAATGAATTAGCACTTTATGATTAAATCATACAGATGCCCCCCACCCCCCCACCTAAGACGTTGACCTTGAGCCAACACTGAACTTACATGGGTGAAAAATGAACACAATGACTTAGAGACTTGATATCATGTGTGGTGGTACCACACTGCATGACTACTGTCTAGAAGCCCCAGTCTTGTGCCTTCTCTTCAAAATTCTTATCGGTTTTACTACAGAACTAACATGTGGCTGAGCACATGTGGCCTCTCCTCATTAAACCATATGTGATGGTGACTCAAACAAATTCCTTCAACTAATTCCTAGTGAAATGGGCACTATCACATGAGCTCAGAGCTAGTTCAGGGACCATCACTACGTAGCAGTGATGCTACACTAGGTCACCATTCCCTTAATTAAGTGGAGTATAACTCCAAAACTTTACGTTTAGGAGAAAAGAAGCTACAGCAGTACCATTTGTCTACAATCTCATTGCACTCCTTTACCTAGTTATACTGATACCATATTGTACTGTACCAGAGGTGGGTAAATGGTGCCTCAGGAACCACATGTGGCTCTTGGGCACCAGTTCTGTGGCTCTTGTGAGAAGTGGCTGCATGGGGTGTATCTGTGTGGTTCCCTCAGGAAGCCACACTGCCCTGTCTCCAGGATCAGGTGAAGCCATGATCGCGTAATGTCTCTTGAGGCTCTAAGTGATATGAAAATTGCCCACCCCTGTACTATACTCTTGTTGAATTGAGTTACTCTGAGCCTGATAAAAGTTCTGTACACTTTCATGCCAAGCTCTTTCCTGCTTTATAAAAAGCAGAGTTCAGGCAGTGTGAGATACAGCCTGTGCACAATAGTGCTGCCTTATCTATTTTAACAGTTCTCCCACCTTTTTCCTAGAGGAAACTGCCTGGAACTCCCTCCCTGCCCACATCCGCCTTCCCCCCTCCCTCCGCTCCTTCAAATCCCTCTTCAAGACCCACCTTTTCCTCGCTGCCTTTCCCAATGCCTGCTAGTCGTTCCCCATATACCTACTGTCTGCCCTTCTCTGCAGATTGCTGCAACCAACCTGATTGTAACCAAGCCAAGCACACGCACCTGGGTCTTCGCATCCGCTTGAATGTTTGTCTGTCTTCTCCCCTGTCTCTCCCACTCCCTGTCTCTCCCTCCTTGTCTTTTAGATTGTAAGCCACAGGCAGGGACCGTGTCTATTTCTAATTTTCTATGTTCTGTACAGCGCCAGGTCACACGACTGGCGCTATATAAATGTTTATAATAATAATAATAATTAATAATACCTCTGGCCATAATTAGTATGCCATGCTACTGTGTTAAGAGGCTATGTAAGAACTGATTCAAAACAACCAGCTTTAAAACTGGATCTTTAATATTAGACTTCAAATAGACCACAGCATTACGTGGTCTATTTGAGCATCCTCAGTCGTTTTACAAATTATTTTTTCCTCACCTTTGCTTAAAAATAACCATTGAGTTGCTTGAAGCTGAAAACTAATTATATTTCATGTATACACTCTTTTGCTTTGGTGGGGGTTTTCATGAGCACTGAACTGTGCCTGTCTATTAAGTTGCTATTATGGCTTGTGAATGAGTTGTGCACATTGTGTTGGTATTAAAGAATGGTAGAGGAATGATAAACTGCTGATGTTCGATTTAGTTATTAGAGTGAAGCACTGAAACTTTTACTGCAAGACAGAGTGTAGCTAGAAGATATTAAAGAGACTTTGCAAACCGACATTAGGAAGTGAAGCTTTCTTTTTAAGTGTTGTTGGTTGTCACTTGCCAACTGCCCCAAAGGGTGTTTTTAAATGAGATGCATTCATGCCTAGCCCCCCCCCCCCCACTGTCCATGCATCCAACCGCTTATTTTAATTGGTGCGTGGGGAGGCATGCTCCCATGATACACGCACCAGCCACCCATGGCCGTGCATGGATTAATCCTGAAAGTTCTAGAGTGCCCCATGTGAGGCAAGCCAAAATGGTGCATGAGGACAGGCACCCATGCATCCCCTGCCCGTGTGAACCGGGGTGCCCACCCATGGCACTGCACAGGTCTGCCAGTACCATGGAGAACCCCCATCCTAAATCCTAGAGTAGCCCATCCACAGCATGGCTACCCCCCTTGTCCTGCCCACAGCCCTACCGGCAGCCCTTAAAGGACATGTGCATGAAACAAACATGTCTGTGCCTTCTGGCTTTGCAGAATATTTAAGTCACAAGAGGAATTGGGAGTGAATTTTGCCTGTCACTAAGAAGAAGAGATTATTTTGAGCTGTAACAAGAGGCATTAAGAACAACAACCCCAAGGAGTGAACCCCTGAGGAAGCCACACAGTGGCGAAACGTTGGACTTACACCTTCACGTGATCTTGTTTTGGACTTGTTAACATTTCCTGTATCATTCCCTTTCCAGTGTACTGTTGAAGAATTTTCTTTTCTTGTTAAATGGTTTATCTTAATGAACCTTGAGGGGTTGTTCCTCCCCCCCCCTTTCAGAACCGTCTGTCTATTTTTTGGTACTAGTTAGTTGTTGTGATATTGTTCGTGGTATATACTGCACCATTTAGCCCCCTTCTATTATTTTATATTATATTTGATTTATTATTTGGTAGTATGGCTGGGCCATGGGACAAAGGGTGATGGTCCCCAGGGAGGAAGGAAAGGTATGGCCAACCATTGGTATTCTGCAGAGGCTTACAATATGCATGTGCTGGGCAGTGCAGCAATATATGCTTCCCTGCGGGGGCAAAGCATATCAGAAAATGGGATGCGTGGAGCAACGTATCGCAGCACAATGGGCGGAGGCAACAGGCCTTTTGATCGGTGCATGCAGAAGCACTGAGGGGTACAGGTAGGCTTGCCATGTATGCACAGCTGTAGAGGACACCTATAGGTAATACAAGATGGACGGCTGCATTGGAGCAAATGCACTCCTGCACCCTCTGTCCCATGGGTGTCCCCCAGAACTGTGCAAAGCTGGCAACCATCTATACAGGGGATGCAGAACCTGCTGGGAATATGATTGTATAGTTACTGTAGGGGATATACTTCCCCCCCACTTACACACTGAATAGGTGTTTGGCCATGAAAACCCTCCACCCTCCCCAGCAGTGGTGACTAATGATGGCTATCCCTAGTCCGTAGCCATGCGTGAAATGAGCCTGCACTGGGCATCTTGGTTCTCATTGGCCATGTGCCGATCTGCTCAACCCTGGCTCTGCTGGAATAGAGGCACTGGCTCCTCAGATCAGGGTGGGAGGAGATAATTAAGAGTGGCACCAGCTGTCTTGCATATATTATTGAGCATGCAGGAAGTCATGGTCAGAAGGAGTGCCTTGTCAAGCTGGAACTTGTTCCAGTTCCATAGGAGCCTCCATCGCTTCTAGAGGATCCCAAATGCCCTCTCCATGATGCAGCACCATTGAAGAGCTCCTGTTGAAGAGTTCCTGCTCTGGCATGCATGCTATGGTGGAACAGCTTCATTAGCCATGGCTTTAACAGGTAGACCGGGTACCCTATGATGACCAGGCCCATGGGCACCCCTTCAATGACCTGGATGGTTTTTGGTCTGATCTCCTGCATGTACATGCAGGCATACAATGGTGATTGCCAGAGGATTTGGGCATCGTGACTCCACCCGGATGTTCTGGTGTACATGTCGATGAACCTGATGGTCAACCACACCCTGCACCCTGCAGAGCTACTGAAAAGAAGCTCTTCCGGTTAAGGTAGTCATCCCAGATATTAGGTGGACACATAATGGGGATACGCATCCCATCAATCATCCTGAAGCAGTTAGGGAACCCCATACGGGTGAACCCCTCCATGGTCTCTGCTGGGTTATGGAGTTGGATGACCCTCTCCAGGAGGATGGCCACTAGACCGTACACACCTCAGCCAGGGTGGTGGACACTGTGGAGGTGCCCACTTCAAATTGATGGACCATGGACTGGCAGGATTTTGGGGTTGTTAGTCTCCAAATGACTATTGTCATTTGTCACACATTTGCATATGGGTATTGGCTCCCACATTACCGTGTGCTCTCTCTGGAGATGTGGTTGTAGGATCTCTGTGAGGTGGGACAGCAGGCTCTTTGGCATCCTGAAGTGGTCCATACACTGTTTGTCCTCTCAGGTGTCCAGGATGCTTTCCCACCAGTCCTCACTGCATTCTACTCCCCAGGACCTCCACTCTATGGAAACAGCCAGGCACAGGCCATAGAGGACAGCCACAGCATTGGTGCTAAGGTATCTCTCTGTGTGCCGCAGCTCCCCTCAGACAGTGATCGCTGACTCCTCCAATGCCCTCTGGTACCACAGGAATGCCATCTCCTGAGCGGTGTCCAGCGCCTGCTAAATGCCTCAGCCCTTGTGACCTGTGTGCGAGCTATTTTGAGCACGGCTGTCCAGTGCTTGAGGACAACTGAGAACCACTGACCGCAGCCCACTTGCAGTTGTTGCAAGCACCTGGCAGTGGCCTCAGCATCCATAAGCAGCTTCTCAAGAATGGCACCTTTAGTAGCCTCCATTGCTGAATGGCAAGCCTTGCAGCGGTCAGTTGCCAGAACCTAGCAGGTGCTTTATATTACTCCACTGTCTGGCCACCTGTCAGCTGTGAATGCTTTAGGTGTGTTCATGCTAGGGTCCTGCTCTGTGTTTGGGACCTGTGTTCCTTTGTCCCTGCTCTATCCCTGTGAAGTGTTGGTGACTGCGCTGCTGCTGACTTTGCTCAGGTAGTCGCTCTGTGGAGCATCGCAGCTGCCAATAGGTGTCTGTGGGTACGTTGCTTCACCCTGCCCCCCTCCACTGCTCCATGTGCATCCCCCATGCGCCATAGGCCACACTCTTCCATGTGCGTGGAACCCTGTGGAGCCAGAAACGCCATGGTGGATGGCAGGGAGCAGAGCAGAGGTACTCTGTGTGTGTGCAACTTGTTGCCCATTTAGACGTTCCCTGGGCCAGACAGCAGACCCTTCCCCTGCTGCTGTGACACCCCTTGGTTTGCATGTCTCTTACACGGGGCTTGACTTTGCCTGGGATCGTCTTGCTCCTTACGTGGTTTCAGGATCACGGTCCCCACTTTAGGTCGACGCCTGAGGGTTGTGAGGCCCTGCATGCACTTTGCCTTTGCAGTGTATCTGACCGCCTGCCTCTGTGCTTGCTGCTATACCATGTCCTAATCAGTGCTGAACTGCAGGGTTACACATGGGGATGGAGGAAGCTGGGGAGTGTAGGTGGTCGTGTTATGTGCACAAGGCCCGTGTACCCTGATGCTCTTCCTGTTTCTCTCTTCCCGCACAGAGATGGAGACCTGCCTGGGGCTCATGCACAACACTGCATGGGACTTGAGGGACAGAATGTTGGTAAGCCTCCCCTGTACCCTGGGCATTGCTGCCTACCCTGACCTTGCTTCCTCCAAACGGTTTCCTTTTGTGGAGGGAACACGCTACACAGGGATGTTCCCGCAACCATTGTCCTGTCATTTGACTGGCTCATTGACTGATAAGTGGATCCACCCTTCCCTGTGCATCCCTGCCACCCTCTCCCGTGGGTTCCAGTGGAACCCCTACCATGTTCTTTCCCTTGTATGATCAGGCTGGGCGCCCCTCTGTGTCATGGTCCCTTCCCCAGCCCACCCTATGGTTTGGTTCCTTGGGGCCCATGTGTTACAGGACCCTTGCAGAGCCACAATACTGCTCCCTGTTTAGCCATGGGGTCTGTGTGGTTCGAGGTGCTGGGGCATTCCTCTTGGCTCCCAAAGGTGTGACCCTTGTGTTCCTTTCCTGTTACAGTGCGTGAGATGAGGCTCTCCCAGGAGAGGGAGTGGAGTGAGGAGCACCAGTTAATTTTGGCGATCTGGCACTGTCACATGCCCAGAGCACCAGGTGGAGCCAGGCCTATGGCCACAAGCCAACCTGACCTGGCCTTTCCTGTTCCCCTGTGGCAATTGTTGTCACTATTTTAATATTTGTCCTATTTCTACCTGTTTGCTGTTAACCTGTTTTGATGTTCTTATGTTCTATAAAGTTTTGTTATCTTGTTTTATCCTGAGCTGTTATTGTGCTTGGATTGGGGTGTGCACTGTTCCTAGGTCACTGGGCATAGAGTTGGGGGACACTGTGGCCAGGAGATGGGGGTGAACGTGTTGTATGCACATCCCCACTATTTCCTATCTTTACCCTGGTAAAGTCATGGCCTGTCCCTCGGTGCCTGGGGGCTCCATGTTGGGGTTCAAAGCTCCGCCATGGACTGTGCCGGCTTTGCCCACATGGTGACTTTCCCTGTCTGTGGTTGGCTCTGTGGGAGCAGCATTCCCCTGATACCGTACAGTGGCTTATTGTGTGTTTATCTTGTGACCTTGGTGCACTGTCCCATATATTGCCAGAAGCTGTGTGAGCAGTGGTTTGCCAGTACGGTGCCAGGCTCCTGCTATATTTGTGCTACTGGAACAAGGCACCATGTCTGTTTTTTTTGGTCTTTCTTTGCACTGTGGCATGGGGACTAGGAGCAGCATGCCCTGTGATGTGGGGTTGAGCATGGCATGGCACTTGCTGACATTTGGATTAGGTGTCATGTAAGCAACTGATTTCTGACCCCTACACCAGGACTATTAGCTATGAGTTAATTAGTCTGCAATTTGGGGGGGGAGGGGGGGGCTTGGCATCATTTGAGCAAACAACAGTGCATGAAGCATGCAGGAAAACTTTAAGCTAGGATTCCTGGTGTTTGGCCCCAATGGATTGTGCCCCACCCCCCAGGGGGTCAACGAGAGTCCGTGGTTGCAGGAGATCTGTGTGCTACCTGAGTTTACCCATTGCCTGGCATGGTGGCCCTTCCCTTGTGGTGTCATTCACACATGGCCCTGCTACACTCATGGGGATGCTCCATGCCCTGGCATGAGTGCCTTAATTGGCTTCTGCAGCAGGTTCACCTTTCTGCACCACCTGGGACTCCTCGCTTGGCAGGGGTCCATTCATGGTGGAGCAGCATGACCTGCAGGTAGTCTGCGCACATCTGGATATTCAGTCAGCTTTTGCTACCGGAGACCATTTTGAGCTCTACTGTCTGGTGTCCATTCACATGCAGGCACAGGGGTACATCTGGGGAATGTATCAATGGGCACTGTATGCTGAGAGTGCTGGTGGTTTTGTCCTTCCATCCCACCAACAGGCTTAAGCTGCGCTTGAACGTATCTGTCCCTGGACTGTATGTCATCCCCACACCCCCACTCCTGAATTTGTGTGCCCTCTGTGTGGCGAGGGGGAGTACTTCCTGGTGCCCATCCCCGGTTATGGAGAGCTGTCTGTGGAACCTTGCACTCTGGACACTTGTCCCCTGTGAGTGGAATCTGGGTGTGGATGTGACCTGCTTCCTGGCATCCAACTTGAACCTTGAATTCCCTGGACCGCATATCCCCCTCCTGTGCGCCCTCCATGTGGTGGTGGTGGTGGGGCTTCCCCAGGATCTCCACACTGCTGGTGTGCTGTCTCTCCATGGTGGGGGCGGGGTTCCCCTACTCATATCCTGCTGGTGCCTTCCCGCCTGGGCATTGTGCCCTCTGGGCTGCTTGTGCATGTGGTCTGTGCTGTGTGCAGTGTGTGGCCCTTCTGTTCCCTCTGTTACTTTTTTGCCTTGGTTCCTGTGCTCCTGTTCAGCATTTATTACCGTTATGTTGTTCTTATACTTTCCGGTGCTGTCATTGTATGGGTTTGCCCCACTCCTCTGCCTGTGTGGGGTGGGGTTCTGTGACTGCTCCCCCGTTTCTGTTGCTGTGTCCGCTTCCATTGCTGGCCATGTCTGGCAGCAGATCCGGTGGCACAGAGGGTCATGGGCAGGGACCCGAGTTCACTGCACCAAAAAATCTTAAATTCTGCATCCAGTGAAGCCAAATTCTGCAAATTCATTGCAAGCATTAATATTTGCATAATTGACTTGATTTGAATAACTATGCATGCTGGGAAGCAAATTTGCAATGGGTTTGACATAGAATCACAACTTTGCTAATCAAACACAACTCAAATCCTCTGGAATTTCAGCACCCCAGAATTCCCCCCTCATATTAAAACCCCAAACCTCCCTCACCCAAACATAGGGTGTTCAGAGCCCACCCACCCACAATTCATCTCCCAGGGGTCTGTTTACCCTCGGGTCATGGTCACACCTCTCGGACAGACGGCAGCTGCAGCAGAAGTTTTAGTTTGGGGTCAGGCGACAAGTTTATGCCTGAACCAGGATTCAAAGATCCTGCAGACAGCCCCCACTGCAGTGTCACTGCAATTTCAGCATGGCAGTGCGAGGACTGGCTGATTCTGCAAGGATTGGCTGATTCTGCAAAAATCACTGCAAATTGCAGCAACACAGTCAACTCAGGTCCCTGGTCATGGGCAGGACAGGGTTAATGTCTGCAGCGGCTAGCTCTCTCCTTGCCACATCTGCACATCATTGTAGGGGGTGGACACCTGGGCGGGGCCTCTGTTTAGCAGTATTGATGGGTGGGGGAGGAGGGAACGACCTGACAGTTCAAACTGTGTGAGCAGCTGGTGGGTGGAGGAGGTGCATGGGGGCTTCTTGTGTGATCACAGCATCCACCTATGGGACTGTCCATTTGAAGCCTTTCCAATGCACTTCCCATGCATGGGTGACCCTCCACCGCTCCATGCACCGACCATAGACTCCCCCTCAAGGCTTGCTCATTTAAAAAAACCAAAGTAGCAGGCTGAACAAGCCTACATTACAAATAGTTTAGCTAAATGAATATTAACCAAACTTATAACTGGAAAAAAATAAATATTACCATATTAGCATGCCAAGAGGTAACTCTCAACACCAGTTCTAGGAGAAAGCAGTAAAGAATGCAAAACAGGAAAAGTATGACAAATCAAGTAAACAAGTAAGACAAGAGCAAGAGAAGGAATGTGTGAAATACAATGTCAAATATCAGGTCAGGGTAACCTAGCCAAAATCTAGATCTAGTTGAGAGCCAAGAAAGTTGAGGGATTTCCAAAAAAGGAAAGGAAAAACAAGATGGTTGCCAGAAACTGATTAAGTATCACTGGGAGGATCTCTGTAACAGAAAAGGTATAAAAGGAAGAGCTCTTCACTCAAAATGTAGTGGGAAAGACAACCAGTTTTGGTGGTCGACATCAGCCATTAAGGTTTCTGTTCCTCCAAGGTAAAACTGATATATTATCACCACCTCGAGCTGCCATCTGGTATAGAAGTATTATTATAAATAAATAAAATAAAGCAATCATTTCCCTTGCCTGGTCTATGTTGGGAACCCCTAGGACTGTCAGGACAGGCTTTCATGCCATTATAATCTGCAAGTACTTATGAATTCACTGAAACTGTATTCAGTAAAGCAGCTTAATCTTGTATTAACAGCTGTGTGAACATCTGGTTCGGGGTATTGAGCTGCATGGCCAGAAAAACAGAAAAGTAAAGCACATTCTATAGGATACACTCTTACAGGAAGGGTACTATGATTTCTGCGCTGTTGTGATCACAGCAATTTTTGCAGAAATTGACCAGATTCTTGCAGAAATTGCCTTTGGCAGTGTGGAATTACACTCTGCTTGGTGAACAGCCAATGGAATGCCAGCACTATGAGTGGTTGGTGTATATTTGGGGGTCATGGAGCTACATGCCACAGCTGCCGAAGAGGTGTGGTCCACAACCCCTTACTGGAGAAATACCCAAAACATTAGTGGTGGGACCCCGGGCCCATTACCGGCTACCGGATTTACCGGTTACCGGTTCTACGAAAACCGGATTCCCGGATTAAATCCGGTATGCCAGTACCGGATTTATTTCATTGGTTTCAATGGGGCGCTGTGTCCCCATTGAAACCAATGAAATAAATT
>QEPC01015305.1:73530-113160 GCA_003113815.1 Sphenodon punctatus | reverse complement strand
TCCCTGTCCGTGCGCCCTCCCCCTATGCCAGTGCTCTTCCCCTGTGGGGTCCCCCCATGCCTGGGATGCCTGTGTTGCTGTGGGGTGGCCCGTGCTGCCTGTGCTGTTGTCGGGGTTCTGGGTGTCATTCCCCGTGTCCTGCTGTGCCCCTGGGCTGTCCCCCCCCCTGCTTCCCTGGCCCTGGGTCCCCACCCCTTTGCCCACTGTGCTGTGTGTGTTGGCCGTCCCGCTGTGTTCCCCCTTCCTTTCCCGTACGGGTGTGTATGTGCACGGGCGTGTGTTTGTGCTGTGTGTTCCACTGTGACCTCGTCTTCCCTGTGCCTGTTGTGTGTGCTGCCTTGGCCGCTCTTCTCCCTCCTCCCCCTCCCTTCCCATTTCCCTTGTGTGGGCATTTCCTTTTGGCGCTTTTGGCTTCGTTTGCCCTCTGTCAGCCATGTCTGCCTCCCGCCCCTCTCCGGAGCCTTCTGGGTGTTTTGACCATGGCCCGGTATCGGCGTCATGTCTGTAGCGCTGCCCCGGGCCGTGCTCTGTTGGTCTGATTCCCTGCCGTGGTCCCGATCCCGTCACGTCTGTTTGGGGCCTTCCTGGACCACGGGGGTTGGTTGGTCGGCTCGCCACCACTGGGAATCCACTGTGGTGATTCAGGACTGCGTAACGTTTGAAATCACCCATCGTCTGTCCTATTAGATTCATCCCAAGCCTTCAGAGCCAGTACCATAACTGACCACAGTCTTTTATCTCAGTCTTCCCTACTGGGTCAGTCCTCAGCCTATACAGTCAATTCTATCACAAACACATAGGCCCTTTTCACACAGATACTCCAACACCAATAAAATGGGTGTTACATTTTATTATACATATTAAAGGACACCAACAGGGCAACACTGCAGCCCTGCAACATGGGGCCTTTTCACATGAGATGACTCCACCCAGTTTCGCTGGGTGGAGGCGTCTGTGTGAACACTGCGGGTGGTGGATATAGGGGGGGGTGTGCTCCCACCTCCACCCACAGAGCAATGGACTCCAATGCTGGTTGCTCGATGGGTGGGTGGTGAGTGGAGATGGGTGTTGTGCAGGAGTATGCATGCACCTACACCCACCGCCTGCGGTGTTCACACAGACACCTCCACCCATCGAAATGCACCCCACCCACTTCCCGTGGTGTTCACAGATGCCTCCACCCATTTCAACCCAGTGGAAGCATCTCGTGTGAAAAAGGCCCATGTTGTAGGGCTGCAGTGTTGCCCTGTGGGTTCCCTGTAACATGTATAATAAAATATAACACCCATTTTATCGGTGTTTTAGTGTCTGTGTGAAAAGGGCCGTACTCTAGCTCTCCCATAAGAAGCAGCTTCATATTTGAGCCATCCTTACTTGACCTTCCAGAAGTGAGTTCAAACCCCTAACTGTGGCACTTCCTAGACAGGACAGCTTTCTCTAGTATGGAGCTTGAAAATGGACAAGACGATTTAACAGGTCTTTTCTATCTGCTTATCCTATGATGATTCTGTGCCCACAGTTGAACAGAAATGTTTGTCATGTCTATTGCATTACAAGAGAGAGCAGGGGAGCAATCCTAGCCCCATTTCCTACAGAGATTCATACATAGTTTATTTTTCTCTCCATTGCTAGTAGTTTTCCCTGACAGAAAGTGTATGCTATTTTCTTTGCCAAAAAACTGAAGAACTAATTTGTTATTTTTGATTTTTAAGCAAAAATAAGTGGGTCCAGAGCCTGGTATCCTCACCCACTGCCAGTGGTTCATGTCTTCTCACAGAAATTTTTATCAGTTTTGTACCAATATGACCTAGTTGTAATTATTCTTGAAGAAGACGATCTAGTGGAAGGACATTAGGAAATATTATTCTACAACTTAGTAAATTCTACTCTCAGGAATTTTAATTTTATTTATTATTATTTTAAAAGTTTTTTTACTTTGGGGGAAATTTTGAAAACACCACAGGATTTAGCAAACTTGCAGTGCAAATGCAAGAGCTGCACTGGATTGCTTCATGCCACCAAGCTATCTAACCACTAGGTGCTGCTTTTGAACTGAAGTTTGAAGCATGAATTACAATGAACTCAAGAAGTATGTGGAACAACTGGGGCAGGCGCGAGGGGAGGAGAGTCTTATTATGTCAAGATCTGGATTGCAGCTGCAGTCCTTTTATTAATCACAATTAAACTCCCATAGATGTAAAGTCTTGCTCATAAATGCTTTAGTAGGCAATAGGGATGGGAATTTCGGTTTCGGATAAAACTGAAAGTACCCAAAAATAGCCATTTCGGATTAATCCAAAATTTTGGTTCTTTTTCGGTTTTGGTACTATCGGATCTATTGCATTGATTTTTGTACCGGATTTTTAACATTACGGTTTGTCCCCCATTGAAAAACTGCAATGTTAAAAATCCGGTAAAAAATCAACGCAAAGGATCCACTAGTACCAAAACTGAAAAAGAACCAAAATTCATGAGAACCAAAATTGACCGAAACCGAAAGTTTGCCCAGAGTCCCATCCCTAGTAGGCAAGGTTTCAAATCAATTCCCTTCAGCTGTATCGATATGACCTAGCCGTAATAATCCTTGAAGAAGACAGTCTAGTTAAAGGACCTTAGAAAATATCATTCAGCAACTGAGTAAAACCTCTAGAGGATAACATGAATCCATCCTCATCTCATTGGATTAAGTAGCATGATGACCCAGGGTGTTAACAAAATGAAACCATAGCACGCTGGAGTCTGGGTTCATTCCATGCAGTCGCTACTCACATATTTAGTAAGGATGGGCATTGTGGATTCAAATTAATCTGTAACTGGTAGTTGCAGATTAATCTGAAAAACACCACCCAATTACAGATCTGTATTATGGATCCATATTAAAAAATAATAAATGTAAAAAAAAATGTTTTACTGTGCATGTGCAAAATGGCTATGGGTCCATTCTGCAAATATTCAGCTCTTCTCCAAAATGCAAGCAGCAGCATCACTGCCATTTTTGGAAAAGGGCAGCCAGTCTAACATTCACAAATGGCTGTCACAGGTGCAGAGCAGCTGCCTTTTTCCAAAATGGCAGCAATGTTGCTTTCACCATTTTGGGAAAGGACTGTGCATACACAAAAGAGCCCTGCAGCCATTTCGTGCATGCACAGTGATTTTTTTAAAATAAAAAAATAATTTAGTTTTTAAAAATTTTTATTAATTTAAATATGGATCCCGCCTCCCTACTGTTCTCCCTCATGTCCAACTTGGTATTGTCATCAGATGGGGGTCGACCTAGCCCAGGGGTTTACCTGGTATCCCAAAATCTGGCAGGCCGGGGAGACCACTCGGAACATTTGAGGGGGGAAAGACTTGTGGGCAGGGCCCAGAGGTGGTGACTTAATAGCAGACTGAAGACAGGGTCCTGGGAGGAGGGGGTTGATCTTGTGTCCAGAAATCCTGAGGGTAGTAATCCTACCCTGGACATGTGGGAGAAGAATAGTCCACATTTGGCTGCAGGGCGGACTCAGCATGCCTTGGGACCCAGCCATGAGTGAGGGCTGCATGTCCAGAGTGTGGTGACCACATGGCCCAAGGGGTGAACACCTAATAAATGGGCAAGTGGACACTCACCTGGTGTGGGCCACCATCTTGTTTGTTCCTCTACCCATTGGTAAATCCCCTGACAGGGTTGGGTCCGATTGGCAGTACTAAACACCTGATTGGCAGTAACAATTTCAGTCCCAGCCCCTACCTCACTGAATCTGGCACTGAGTAAGGACTAGCAAAGTAAGGTTCCAGTGAGATCAGGTACTGATGAAATGTGTATATAAAGGTAATAGGGGTGTCCTGGTAGGACAGCTCCACCAGTTCTTCTGGATAGCCTCCAAGTTTCTGGGACCAAGTAAAGGGATGGGACTTCCAGGGCACTGAGGGAAGTCTTGTACGTCAATACCTTTTTAAAAAAAAAATGAACAAATAAAAAACCTTCACTAACATTGGTGGGAACAATAGGAAGGCTTGATCCTGCAAAGTCCTGACCGCTCTGCCTCTAAGGGTGAAACCAAATGTGACACCAGCCCACATTGGCCTGCTTTGGCCTGGGACTCACCTGCATGTGTGTTCTATCACTAATAGATGTGGGCCTGTGACTGTCCCAGGGCAGGTAGCCAGCTGCTATGGGAAGCATCTTCCTGTCAGGGGGGAGCCGGGGGGAACAAAAAGAGAGGGAGAGGAAGGACAGGGTAAAGGGGGGAAAGGGTTGTCCACAGTGTTGTCACTGAAACCTCTCTGCCGCTCTCCACTATTCGGGAGACTAAACACTCAGCATGGCTACCATAAAAGCTGGTCTAAGAAGGCATACGGCCCATCATCGAGGCCACGGACCGAGGAGCTGGAAGGGGTAACCCAACAATGGGGAAACCGGAAAGGGTAACCCAACACCGGGGAAACCGGAAGGGGTAACCCAACAACAAGGGAGCTGGTGGGGAATAGCCAGCGGCAAGGGAGCTGGTGGGGGGATAGCCAGTGACATAGACTCTGCACAGGTAACCAGCGGCAAGGAAGCTGGTGGGGGGTAGCCAACTGCAGAGGAGCTAGGGGAAGAACCAGCGACAGGGATGCAGGCAGGAATAACCAGCGGCAAGGAAGCTGGCGGGGTAGCCAACTGCAGAGGAGCTAGTGAGAGAGCCAATGACAGAGACGCTGACAGGGATAACCAGCGGCAGGGAGCTGAAAAGGGGGAACCAACATCAGAGTAACTGGAGAGGGTAGCCAGCTACAGAGGAGCAGGAAGGGGGGGAAAACAACAGAGGGGTTGGAGAAGGTAACCAGCGGCAGGAGCTGGGAAGGGAGAACCAACAGCAGAGTAGCTGGAGAGGGTAGCCAGCTACAGAGGTGTGGGAAGGGGGAACAAACAACACTTCCAAAGACAAGGACTTCACAGGACAACAAGACTCACGCACACAGCACATACAACAACACAGTCACAGGGGGTGAGGTAGGTTAATGTTAGACCCAAACCACAGGGGCTCACACAAACCAACACCCAGGAAAGAGCAGTTGCTCCACCAACTTCTTGAGGCCACCAGGAGGTCTTAAATATTCCCTGGTGGTCAATCAGGAAGCCAGGAGACAGGTGACAGAAATGGGAGACAGGTGAGAAAGGGCGGGGTGCACACAGATGGAGATACAGAAGGAGACACAGGGAGAAGGATGAGGCACAGTCTATCAGGCCACAGGTGGCACAAGCTGCTACTGCACCACCTCCAACCCCCCCAGGCCAAGGGTTCAAGACCAGGCCATGACACTTCCAGAAAATCTCAGGAGATGCATCCCAGGTCACAGCCCACCCACCTGGGCCAAGCCACGTCTGCATGTATGTTAGACCCACCCAGTTCTGCTGTGAGGTGGGGTCCGTGGATCAGGCCTGGAGAAACATGTTCACCAGCCCCACTGAACAGCTGGGGGGGCTGGAACTCCTCCAGGCCACCTGGGCCAATCCAGGGGCCAATCAGCAGTTAGGTGGCTGGGGTGAGTATGCTCCTCCCTCCCTTCCCCTTGAGCTGTGTGCATTCAGTCCTCCAAATTAATGGGAAGGGGCGCTGCTGAGTGAAGCACCAGTTGGCTGTTCAAAGTAACAGGGAGCTGGCCCAACCCACTGTCACTTGCAAAGTTTGGGCACAACGTTCCCCCCTTCAGTGCCTCCCAATGCCTGGACTTTGCAAGTGACAGCAAGACAGCCCAGTGACAGGCCCCGCTCCCTATCACATTCAAAGGCCGGTCCCCCCTGTCCAGTGCCTCCCAGCTGAGAGGCGCTGGAGGGAGGAATGCTGTACTTGGACTTTGCAAGAGATGGTGAGCCAGCCCAGCAGCAGTACCTGGCCTGACTCCTGTCACTTTTAAAGGTCAGCCGGCGCTTCCCTCAGGAGCGCCCCTATTAGCTGTTTGGAGGGCTGAGTGCACCAAACATCTCATGGGTGGGGGGGGGCTGAAAGGAGCTCCCCTCTATCAGGTGTTTAGTGGCCGCTCTTCACAGGCCCGATCCTGCTGAGCAGCATTGACCTGGGAGTCCTGTCCCACATGAACAGTTCCTCAGGCCATCTGGGGGCATGGAGAGACCTGTGCTTGCAACCCTCATGCCTAGGTTAAGGATTGAGGGCTGATTGCGTGAACAGCCCTCCCTGCCAACCGGAGTAGTGGTGGCTGCAGTGGTCTGCTCTGGGGCAGGATGGGGAGCTGCCTCACTGCTGTCACGTTTGGTTTTACCCTAAGTCAGCAAAGGCTTTAACTACTTGCTTGCTCCTAGCCACACGAATTTCCCCTGCTGTTGCCTAGTTGCGTTCCCACCCTGCTTTTACCTTTGGAAAACTGTGTCGGAAAGGATACACTGAGAAAGTGAAAATAACACGAATAACACTTTTTGCTTTAAACAAAGATTCACACCCTTCCACAGCTGATAAAAGCCAAAAAGCAAAAGTGTTTCTCTACCAGAAAAAAGGGGGGTGAAGGGAAGTAAAATAGAAATGTTCATTTTTAAAAAGTCCTGTGACAAAATAGGGACATCACAACAATTTTTCTTCAAAATTTCCATTTATTTTATTTTATCTTAAAGAAATGAGTAGGAAACTAAATAAAGTTTTCCTCTGACACATTTCATTTGACAAAACCACATTTCTGAAAGTAACATTTATTATCAAAAACAGAATCACCTGAATTGGATATGGATGGAGCAGAAGCAGCCACTTCCCTTCTAAGTTCGTAAAATGATTTTAGTTTATTTTACCACACGGTTTAATGTGAATTTAAATCTTAATCAGCCTATGCACCAGTGATAATGCTACAATAGATGTTACATTCAGTTTCTACACAGAACCCAATACTGCAAATATTACACTGACATCTCTTCCCAATTGGAGTGAGGGGCAGTTTAGGGTATTTTCAGATGTTACGAGATCACGGTCAACCACGGACAATCCCCTGTGGTGGAGGATGGTCCTGTAATGTCTGTTTGCTCGCTGTCAGATGTTCACCATGGTGAACCACCGTCAGTGAGCAAAATAACCACACTTTTGAGGATGGTCCGGGCACCATCTCTGAAAGCGTGGTTAATTGAACCGCGGCCCAGAATCAGTGGACGGTAACGTCTGTTACCACTGCCGATTCCAGGCTGTGGCCCACACCCCGGGACGGAATGAGGAGCAGCGGCCAGATTGGCCTTTGCGCCCGCCCGTCTCCAGGAGGGCGGGCCGCTGGGGGAGCATGGGGGGTGGGGCTGTGCAGCCACACGTTGTACTGCACAGCCCCGCCTCCTCCCCAGATTCCCCGCCGGAATCAGCCGGCTCATCTGTTGATGGGCCGTTTTGATTCTGGCGGGGAATCAAAAGGTGATTCTGCGATGGGGCCAATAGGCACCCCATCACGTCTGAAATCATCCTTTGTCACTTTTGCTTATATGCTGGCTTTAAAGGGAATTTAGAGCTCAGGGTCATAGCGGGTCTTGCTTATGCAGTAACGTTTTCAAGGGAATTTCCACTTCACATCACATAAGTATTACTTGAATTTGTGGGTGGATTAAAGACTTAGGTGACTGGTAACTGTCAATAGTTGGGGAGCACAGGAGTGGGGGCTGGGTAGGGGTTCTATGGGGCTTCCAAGAATCTGGTGGGGCGCATGTTACCCCATGCCACCCCCTATTGAGTTTATTATATTATATTTATTATATTTATTATAAAAAAAAATATGCCGCCCACTCCTGCTAAAAGCATCTCGGGGTGGCTAACAACATATTAAAACAGATTAAAAAAAAACAACAGTAATACAATTAAAAATCCCACAGTAAAACAAGTTACCCCCTACCCCAGCCTAACCCAACCCAGCCACCCCATCTCCCTCGGGAAAGGCACAACGGAACAGCCAGGTCTTACATTGTCTCTGGAAAGAGGGGAGGTCGGTAGTCAGGTGGACCTTTGGCGGGAGGGAGTTCCACAGCCACGGTGAGGTCACAGAGAATGCCCTCCGCAAGGTCGACTCCCAAGAAACCCGGGGGACCTCGAGGAGGGCACCCCCAGCCAACTGCAGGGGCCAATCCAGGATCCGGAGGGTGAGGAGATCCTGCAGGTAGGTGGGTATCAGGCCATTTAGGGCTTTAAAGGTCAACACCAACACCTTGAATTGGGTCCAGAAGACTATCGGCAGCCAGTGCAGAGAGCGAAGCACCAGTGTAATGTGCTTGCATCGGCCCATCCCCCTTAGGAGATGAGCCGCTGCATTCTGCACCAGCTGCAGTCTCCGAACCAGCACCAAGGGTAGCCCCTCGTAGAGTGCATTACAGTAGTCCAGTCTCGAGATAATAAAAACATGGACGATAGTGGCCAGATCAGAGTGCGAGACATACAGCAGAAGCCGACGCACCAGATGTAGTTGGCGAAATGCCCCCTTCACTACAGTCACCACCTGGACATCCAGGCGGAGCTGCAGGTCCAGGAGCACCCCCAGACTCCAAACCTGAGATACCAAGGCAGGATGGAACCCATCAATGATGCGGGCCACCAATCCCCTGGCCTTCCCCACAACCATCACCTCCGTCTTGTCGGGATTTAACTTCAGGTGACTCGCCCTTATCCAATCCCCCACAGCCGTCGAACACCAGATAAACACTGAGATTGCTGGGCCTGAGTCAGATGAAAAGGAGAGAGATAGCTGGGTGTCATCAGCATATTGATGACACCGTACACCAAACTTACTCTGACAACCACCCCCAAAGGCTGCATATACACATTGAACAAGAGAGGGGACAATATAGAACCCCGTGGGACTCCACATGTGAGGCCCTGGGCAGAAGATGAAAAATCACCCAGGAGCACACATTGGGCTATCCCAGCCAGGAAAGAACAGAACCACTCAAGAACGGTCCCACCAATCCCTGCCCAGTCCAAGAGCTGAGTCACCAATGACTCATGATCAATGGTATCAAATGCAGCGAAGAGATCTAACAGGATCAACAGGGTCAAATGACCCTGGTCCAACTCATGGGAGAGGTCGTCGACCAAAGCCACAAGTGCAGTCTCCGTGCCATATCCCGGATGAGAGCCAGACTGCAAAGGATCCAGGAAACTGATTCAATCCAGATGCTCCTGAAGCTGACAAACCACCACCCGTTCAATAACCTTCCCTAAAAAGGGAAGGTTAGAGACCGGCCGATAGCTGGCAAGGGCGCCAACGTCCAATGATGGCTTCTTGAGCAGGGGCTGCACCACAGCCTCCATGAGACAGTCCGACACCCTGCTCTCCCCAAGGGAGGCGTTGACAATCCCTGCCAGCAACGGTCCTAATGTCTCCCGGCTGATCTCGATCAGCCAGGATGGGCATGGATCTAGTTCACAATAAGTGGCTTGAACAGTCCCAAGAGCATCCCTGCATCTGAGGGTGACACATCCTGAAATTTATCCCACAAAACAGAACAAGACAGGGCTTCTACTACCTCTGGCTCACCCACTGCTAAAAGTGTCACGTCAAAACTGTGGTGGATTTGAACAATTTTATCCACAAAAATGTCCACAAAAAAATCACAGCAGGCATTTGATGACTTTAAATCCAGGCGGAAGGAGGCCAGACTGATCAGCTCCCTCACCACCCAGAAAAGCTCCGCCATGTGGGACTTAGCTGACTCAATGAAGGCAGCAAAGAAAACTTTGCCTATGATTAAAGATGGGAAAAATTAATAAGCACAGCACACATATATGCCTTTATTTTCTTAAGGCAGCACACACTAATAAATCTCAAAGATGAGAATTGTTTGATTGTTCCCCATTCAATGCCTCCCTCCAAATTAACTTGCTCTCCTTTCATTACATTTAATTAATTCTTGTGTATAACATCAGCAATATACCTGGCATTGTACAATCAGAGACAGGTTCCTACCCCAAGTGACTTACAATCTAGGATAGAAAGTGGAGGGAATACATTCACAAAGTTGAGAAGTTGTAGGTGCACATGCTTAGCTTATTTACACAGGAGAAGCATACCGAGTGGTCAAGGAGGAATACTTCTCCCAGGGAAACTTCACTAGAGTACTTCAAAACAACTCCAAGGAGCTTCTACTAGGCTTGCCACTTTTCACAGTTTGACCCCAAGGCTCCCATAGGCCAAAATGGGAGTCTCGTGGTCAAACTGTGAGAATTGGCAACTCTATCTTCCACACGGCTCTGCAAGCTGCAGGGATATTTAAATACAGCAGCCTGTTTTCTTAAAAAAAGAAAGAAAAAATAACTCCCACCATTCCCTGTCTCCAACCTTGCCTGTGCTGGGTTTACATGGACCTGGCAGCTGCCGTGGCCCATGGTTCACCTGCATGGCAGCCCCGTCCCACACACCATAGAGCTGAGGGCAGATCGCCTGATGCTCTAGGCTGTTACCATCAGCTCTATGCCAAGAGCAGAGCTGCAGCAGCCATACACCGTACAGACAGACAGCAGCTCTACCTCCAGCCGGTGCCCCAGATTTGGGCAGCCTGCTCCACTGGCGGTGCTCCGGGATGTTCCGGAGCACCGCAAGCAGTGGTGGAGCAGAGCAGGCACCTACTATGACTCTACTCCACTTGCACATCTGATGGATGGGTCACCTGGGTGTGAGGCGGAGCAGAGGCAAGAGTGCTGTCTATCTAAAAGCACCCATTGGTTCAGACCAGTTGTTAGGGGTGGCAATTCCAGTTCTCCCAAGAACCGATATTGTTGGTATTTGGGTGCACCGGCTTAATCCGATAAATCCGATATTTACCTGTACTGGCACACTGGATTGTTAACATTAGCCGCTTTACCAGAGTTTTTACATTGCGGCCATTGAAGTCAATAGCCGCAATAATAGCCGCAATGTAAAAAAAATCTGGTAACGTGGCCAATGTTAAAAATCCAGTATGCCGATATCAGTAAATCCAGTACCAGGGAGATCCAATACCGGTAAATCCAGTATCCGGTATTCTCCCCAGTGTTCCACCCCTACCAGTTGTCCATCTAGTCCAGTGTACTGTCTCTATCAGTGGCCAGCACCAGATTCCTCATGGGGAGTATACCAAAACAAGCCATATGCCAAGTGAGCCATTTACATCAGAGGGGGTGTTTTTTGTCAATATTTTATCTCCAAGGACAGGAGTTCTCTTCTTCAGAGTTAATGGCAATTTCATGTAGCTAGATCGGAATGAGCCTCAGTGCAGAAGATGGAATGGGGTCCCCCACCCCTCCCTCCATAGGCAGGGGTTGCAACTATACCAGGGAGCATAGAATCCCCTGGCTTGTGGGTCCTGGTGCAGCTGCTCCATAGGTTCCTATTATTGCTATGCCCTTCAAGGTTAAGGGTACTTCCATGGATTCTGCAGAAGTACCAGGCTATGTAGTGACTGAGTGGCACAAGGTAGACTGCAGATCTGAACCAAGATAACCTTTCTGGGTTCTAGGTCTGACTAGATAACCCTCCAGGTCCCTTCCATCTGAATGATTCTATGCTCTTGGTTCCGCTATATCATGTGAACATGCTTTCAGTTTGAAAAGTTCTCATTCCTTCTGTCCCTTCTGTCTTTCTTCTACTGCTCTTTTTCTGATCCCTACCACACATGTTTTCCTCATTCCTCTTTGTCTTAGGGTGGCCAGATATGCAATTTTTAGAGGACACTTATGAGAAATACAGATTCTCATACGTGTCCTCCAAAATGTGTATATTTGACCACCCTACTTTGTCTGTCCCTAGTTTTGTGTCACTAATTTGGAATAACCCAGCACCATATGGCTGAGTGATAAGACAAAGATGGGGTCTTTTAAGAGACTGTGTAGCAAAGAGTGGGCAGAGAAAAAAAATTGTAGCAGCATTAGTATTCAACACAGAAACCAGACAGGATATTATGAAATATGCAGGCAAATCTGTGATCCTATTTTTCCTTGATTATACAATGGACCTAATATAGTCACTCAAAGAATATTGTGAGACCTTAGCATTTGCATGAGGGTTTTGTTTTCAAAGGATGAAGCTATTAGAAATTTCAAAAACTTGCGTGACAATTTGTACACTCTGGTATCAAAATCTTCATTTCTGCTGGCTTACAAGAGAGAATTTTGCTCACCAAACAATCTGAACAAAACATTTCAGTTATATGAATGAAAAATATCAAGGTTATTTTAATGGAATTTTTAAAATAAAAAACTATTTTCCTTGTGTTTGTCAGCAAACTTTTTCATTTTTCAAAAAACAAAATTTTGATTTTGGATTTTCAGTCTGCAGATTTTTGGTGCCTCCCTCCCTGTGAGACAAGAGGAGGAAACCCAAAATTTGAAAACCCATACTTTAAAATTTTCAGTAGTTAACATGAAAAATTCAGTTAGATTTTAATTAAACTTTTGCTCTGCTCATTTTATTATGGTGAAGTTTTAATGACTTTATATCACCGCATAAATCAACCATAAACAAATAACAGACCAAAATTCAATTTGAGTACAGCAAAACTGAAAGTTCCGTTGAACACCCCTGCCCCCAAGTTTCATTTTGAATTGCTGATTAAGGTGAAACCCACATCTTGAAGTGATACTTTCCTGCAACCACTGAATTTTGACTGGTTATACAGACATGTGAAACTGGATGGTGAAGCATGGTTTCCATACAAAACCTCAAGTCAGCTTTAATTCTTTTGGCTCACAAAAGGTCAAATGTTGACAAATGGAGTCACATTCCCACTCACCTGTTTATCCAGATGTGTGAAGTTCAAACTCAACTTTGGGTGTTTTCAGACGTTACGAGATCACGCTCAACCACACTGAACCACGCTCAACCCCCCCGCGGGGCCAAAGGGCCCGGAACGTCTGAACGGCGTGCGCCAGATGTTCATCACGCTCAATACCCACATGGGGTCAGGTTCAACCACGCTTCCCGGGCTAGCCGGGGGAAGGTCTCGGGAAGCGTGGTCAAACCAACCCCCACAGGGAACCAAGCAAAAGTAACGTCTGGACGCCAATCCCCCAGCGGAACCAAAAAAATGGAGCCCCGGCCGGGGACGAGGCACGCAGCGTCGCTGCCAGGCAACCAGCACCAACACAAACACCGGAGGGAGATTTAAAGCGAGAGCAGCAGCAAGCAAGCGTGGCGGGATGGAGCGAGGAGGGAAGCGGAAGAGAGCGGAGGCACGAACAGCGACAGCGGCGGGACAGGAGGCGGAGGACGTGCAGCCAGGCCCAGCGATGCAGGCGGAGGGGGCACAGGTGCAGGAAGGGGGCACACGGGAGCACCCGACCAGGGAGGCGCCCCGGGAACACCAACCACAGCTGCAGCCGGGTCGCGCCGCCCCGGGGACAGCGGCCGGAACAGGCCCACAGGAGGCACCCAGGAAACGGGTAAGGGCACCCACTGGGAGGGGAACAGGGGGCACAGGGGAACCCCCTGTGGAGGGGGCCGGGGGGACCCCGGGCGGAAGGCAGGGGGGCAGGGGGACCCCGGGCGGAGGGCAGGGGGGCAGGGGGCCCCCGAGAGGGCCCACACCCTCACCCAGCAACCAACCACCCCCCTTCCCCCCCCCAGACACGAAAGTCGGCCCGGGCGGACGAGCCCCAGGAGGAGCCCGGCCCCCGGCCCCCGGAGGCGCACCCCCAGGAGGAGGTGGAGGAGGAGCAGAGGCAGGTGCAGCATGAGCTGGACCGGGAGGAGGAACAGCAGGGGCCCAGCCGGAGGAAGGCCTATCACAGAGGGGGACAGTGGGGCCTCCAGGAGACCCGGGACTTCATACGGATCTGGGGGACCCTCGAGTACCAGGTGGAGCTCGCAATAAACCAGCGCAACGAGCATGTCTACCGGGACATCGTGCGCGACATGGAGGCGGCGGGGCACGAGCGCACTGTCAACCAGTGTCGCTCGAAGGCCAAGGAGCTCAAGAGGGGGTACAAGGCCCTCAAGGACAATAACAGCCGCTCCGGCCACGGGGCCCGCACCGCCCCCTACTACGATGCCCTGGACCGCATCCTTCACATGAAGGGCTCCATCGTTGCCCCACGCCTGGTGGGCAGCGCTGTGGTCCAGGGCAGGGAGCGGGCCGAGGTACCCCCTCCCCTCGCCGCCCGCCCGGTAGACACGAGCTCAGGGGACCCCCACCCCCAGGAGGACCACCCGGGACCCGCAGAAGCCCCAAGGCCCCCCCCCAGCAGCAGCCCGGAGACATCCCAACGCCGGGCCGGCCAGGCGGAGTCGGAGGTCGGCACCTTCACCACCCTCAGCCAGTGGTCCCAGGGGGAGCACTCCCAGGGTGAGGCGCCGGGCTCCGAAGGCTCGGAGACGGACATAGAGGGTAAGCGGGCCCCCAGGGCAGGGGGGGGCACGACCAGGGGGCCGGTGGCAGGGGCGGGGGTGGGGGCCCTGCTGCAGGGGCCACAACCAGCCCCCTTCACCCGCTCCCCCCTCTCCCGCCCGCAGGACATGGGGAGCCCCAGGACCGGGCCAGCGAGACGGTGCAGGCCCCCGCGGAGGGCACAGGAGAGCAGGTGCCGGACCCAGGTAAGGCGGGAGGGCTGGGATGGCGGGAGGGCCCCCCGGGCGCCAGCCCAGGGGGGCCTCCGGCCTCAGTGGGGGAGGGGGGGCAGGGGGCCCCGGGACCCGACCCCGCTAGGGGACAGGGCCCTGCACTGACCCACCCGCCCATTTCCACAGGGCAGCCCCCGCGCGCGGCGCCTCCGCCGGCCGCGGCCCCAGCCCAGCGGATGCGGGAGTACCGGGCGCGGGTCCGCAGGCGCAGGGAGGAGCAAGCGGAGGACATCGTCCGCAGGGCGGAGGAACAGGGGGAGCGCATGATCGCCTCCGTGGACCGCATGGAGGCGGCCATAGAGCGGTCCATGGAGAAGGCCCTGGAGACAGACCGCCGGCTGGAGGCGGAGGTGCGCCTGGAGCGGAGGCGGGAGCGCCGGGAGCACCAGCGGCAGCAGGGGCTGCTCAGGGGCCTCCGGCAGGACATACAGGGCATGGTGCGGGAGCACAGTGCAAAGATGGACAGGTCCCACGACATTGGGACCTCCCTGCTCCTGCATGCGGGCACCATGTGTGCCTACGTGATGGCCGGCGCACCTCCGGGCGCCCTGCCCGCCCAGGTCCCCATGCCGGGCCCCTCGGCGCCCCCGGGCCCAGCCCTGCCGCCCCTGGCGCCCCCCCGGCCCCAGGGCCCTCGCATGCGCCTCCCAGTGCCCCCGGGCCTCCGGAGGGTCCAGCCCCCCCGGGGCGCGACCGGGGCACCGGGCACAGCTGCCCATCCGCCGCCCGGCCCCCTGCCGGGGCCGGGACCGGCCCAGGACACGGCAGGGGACACGGACAGTGGGGGGGAGGGGAGCTCCCAGAGCTCGGTGGGCCCAAGCGGCCGCACGAGGGGTCGGCCCAGGAAACGCGGGGGGATGGTGGGAAGGGGGGGGAGGGGGAGGGCCACATGAGGGCGGGTGGTGGACGGGGTCACGGGCACGGGGGTGGGGAGGGGGCACAGGGTGATTGTGTGAACTGTGTGGGCAATAAAGTGTTGTAAAGAGACAGTTGTCCCCGGCCCGTTTGTGGGGGGGACAGGGCTGTGGGACCGCGTGTACAGGGGCATTGGCACGGAAGGGGGGGTGGGGCCCCCAGGGGCGGGAAGGCCCTCACAGCGGGCCCCCCCGGGCGATGTGGGTTGCAAGGGCGTTCCGGATCCTTTTGGCATACCGGTACTCCCGGGGGTTCCCTGCGTTCACGTACAGGGGAACAGGACCGGGGGGCCGGTGGGGCTCGGGGTACTCCAGGGCCGCCCCCTCGGTCTCGCACACATTGTGCAGAACGCAGCAGGCACCGATCACCAGGGCGGAGGTGGGGACGGTGAAGTCCAGGCGGCCAGCTATACTCCTCCAGCGCTGCTTCAGGGCCCCGAAGGCACGCTCCACCACGGTCCGGCTCGCACACAGGCGGGTATTGTATACCTGCTCCGCAGGGGTGCTCGGGACAGGGTAGACCTTCATCAGCCAGCGGGTCAGGGGGTAGGCGGGGTCCCCCAGGATGCAGGGGGGCATGGGAACACCCTCGATCCACCTCATGCCCATGTCCGCGAAGTCCCCCCGGTACATGCGGGCATAGAAGGGGGAGATGGTCATGATCCTGGCGTCGTGACTCCGGCCGGAGTTGCCCGTGTAGATGTCTATGAAGCGGGCCCGGTGGTCCACCACCCCCTGCAGGTGCAGGGAGTAGTATCCGTGCCGGTTCACATACTCCAGGGCCTCCCCCGCGGCCGGGCGCAGGATCTCGATGTGTGTGCCGTCCACGGCTCCGATGCAGTTCGGGAAGCCCCCGGCCGCGAAGCCAGCCATCACAGCGCCCTGGTCCAGGAGCTGGATGGTCCTGTCGAGGAGCACGCCCTCCACAGCCTCGCACACATCCCGCACGATGCAGGCGACCGTGCTGAGCCCCACCCCGAAGTGCTGGGACACGGAGCGGCAGGAGTCGGGCGTTGCGAGGGCCCAGACCCCTATGGCCACCCGCTGGACCATGGGGATGGGCTCCCGCATGGAGGTGTGCTGCCGCTCCAGCCAGGGCGTGAGGAGCTCCGCTAGGCGCAGCAGGGTGGCCTTGCCCATCCGGAAGTGGGACCCCCACTCGGCCTCCCCCCAGTGGGCCTGGGCCCGCTCCCACCAGGCCTGGGGCCGCTCCGTGACCCATAGGCTCCGCGCTATGGGCATAGCCAGCAGCGCTGCCCGGCGGAGGGTCTGCGTTGCCCAGCGGAACCGCCTCGCGGCCCCTCGGAGCGCAGCGGGCCGGGTGAGGCTCCGGCAGGCGGCCAGCCACGCCCCCCAGGCCCGGCGCCGAGCCCTGAGCCGGGCACGGACTCTCCTGCGGGCCTGCTGGCCCCGGAGGCGCACGCCAGCCCGCAGGGCCAGGACATAGCGCAGGCGGACGGCCAGGTGCACCCTCTCGGTCAGGAGGCACAGCTGCTCAGTGTGGTCACGGTGCCACTCAGCCGCGAGCGCGAGGAACATCCAGTTCCCACCTGCCCTATCGCGCTCCATGGTGCTGGGGCCCCGGTGGGGGCTGGGAGCGCTTATGGCGGCCCGGTGCTGGTGGCTCCGCCCGGGGGTCGGCCTCGCGGGCCTGCGCGCGCCCTGTGCCGGTGCGTTCCGGCTGCTCCCGCCCCCAGCACCCCGGGCCCCCTCCCCTCGCTGTTTGTAGCGGGATGGCCTTGAAGGTGCGATTAGGCAGACAGAGAGCTCGCTGTTGTTCTCTGCAGCTGTGCCGGGCCCGCACCCCACGCCTCGCTCTGTTGTGCTACAATGTTGCGGTGCGGGCCCGTGTTCCCTGTCCCGGGGGCCGGGCCGAGCCTCTCCCGGCCCTGGGCAGTCTGTGTGCCCTCCGGGCTCCGTGTCCCATTCCCTGTTGTGCTGGACCATGGCTGGCTGCCCATCCATGGGGCTCCCGCTGTCCGGCCCCCAAGGGGCCCCCCATATCTGGGCCTTCCGCGAGACCATGTCTCTGTGCGACCTGTGGCACACCCCTGCCGTGCAGCTGCTCCTGGCCGGGCCGGGGAGCCGTGCAGGTGCCTACGAGAGCCTGAGCTCCGGGCTCCGTTACTTTGGCCATGTGGTGAGCGCCCGTGATTGCCGGCTGCATGCGGAGGCCCTGGGGCTGGCTCGTTTCCCCGAGGGGCGCATCCCGGAGGTGCTGTGCGCCCATGTGCCCTGGAGCGCCTCGGAGACCGTGTCAGCGCTGGTGGTGTGTGGTCTGGGCGCCTACTCGGAGTGCCTGGCCGAGGGTGGCCCTGCCTTGGCCGTGAGCTACTTCTCCTGTGTTCACGGGGCCCGTGGGTACCAGCGCACCCGTGGGGCGGCGTTCCAGCGGCTTCTGGAGCTGGGGCATCTTCCGTGGCCCCCTTCTGCTGCCTGCTGTGTGCCGGAGCCCTCCGCGGTGGAGATGTCATCCCTGTTGGCGGTGTGGGCGCGTGTGGATGTGCAGCTGGCCCTCACCATGCCCGATCCCTTCGAGGCCTACTACCTGATCGCCCACTACATGTCCTTGCAGGGGTACCGCCGGGGCATGCTGCACTGGCCCCACCTGGTCCACCGGGCGGGCCACCCGGGCCCTGGGGCCAGCGGGGCCCCCGGCAGCGGCCCGTGAGCCCCGCGTCGCTGGCCTGCCCCCCCCGGCGTGGTGCCCCCGTGTGGGCTCCCGCCCCGGCCCGGGGGGGGGCCCTGGTCCCCGCTGGCCGCTCCCGACCTGCGGACCCCACCTCGGTGAGCTCCCGCCCGCCTCGCTGCTTGCTGCTGCCCCTGGCCGTGGTCCTGGGCCCCCTCCATCCCCGTGACTCCGTGGGTGCTGCCTGAGCGTCGCTGGTGCTGCGGAGGAGCACCGCTGGACCCGGCTGCCCTGCCTGTGCCAGCCTTTGACTGTGGGGCCCCCTTCCTCCTCCTCCTGGCGCCCCTCCGCCGGCCTCGCTGTGCTTTGGGGGCCCCCAACGTGCCTTGCTCCGGGGGTCCGCCCCCCCCCCCCGAGACTGCCTCTGTTCCTGTGGGGGCACCTCCTTGGACTGGACTGGACTGGGGTGGTGTGGGGGTGGGGGTTGCTGCTGTCTGTGCCTTGCCCCGTGGTGGTGCCCCCCCCCCCCTGCCGGTGTTCCGGGTGGGGTTTTCCGGGCGCCCCTTCCCGGCCTTTCCCTGGTGTGTGTGTGTGTGTGTGTGTGTGTGTGTGTGTGTGCCCGGGCGTGTGGCCGTGCATTGTGCCCCGCTGCGGGACCGCTGTGTGAGCCGGCTGTCAGCCTGTTCTCGCTCTTCCCCCCTCCCTTCCCGTTTCCCTTGTGTGGGCGTTCCCTTGTGTGCCTTGTGGCTTCGTTTGCCCTCAGTCGGCCATGTCTGTGTCCCGCCCCTGCCCGGTGCCTTGTGGGGGTTTAGCGCCCGCCGGGGGTTCGGCTGCACGTCTGTTGTGCTGCCACGGGCCGTGATGGTGCGGCCCGGTTCCGGGCCGTGGTCCCGTTCCCGGCACGTCTGTTTGGGTCGTTTTCCAACCCCCGGGCGTGGTTGCGCTGTTCGCCCCCCCTGGTGGTTCGCTGTGGTGAACCAGCCGCCCGTAACGTCTGAAAGTACCCTATGTAGTGTTTCTCTAAGTTTGATCTTTCAAGCTCAATGTTCTCCACAAGGTTTGGAGCAGAGATGTGGAACCTTTCTGCCTCCTTGGGCTACTTATAATATTTATTATTTAGTAAAAACCCATGAGCCAGACAGGGACTTATGATCTTCCTGTGGGGGTTTAGGGCCATGCTCAGGGCAGGGGAATGGAGCAGAGGGGCTGAAGATGAAGGAAGTGGAGATAAGGGTACAAGTTGAGAGGGGGAGGTGTTAAGATGTGCAGTTGAGCGTTGGGGCTGAGTCTGTGGCCCTGATCCATAAAGTGGAAAGGGCCCATATAACAAAAGGCCATGGACTGTTTTGGGCCTGTAGGACTGCGGTTCCCCACTCCTGGGCTAGAGGTTAGGCCTCCTTCATTTTCCTTATAGCACAAGTTAAGAGCTCTGCAGATATACAGAGCAGTTAAGCTGGCTTTGATCGTCATAATCTGTAAATTCTGACACAATGAACGTCAGGATATGCCTCCAGATCTCATTCCAGAGTTCATTCCAGAACTCATTTCAGAACTAATGGCAACCATGGGCCTGTCTCAGATAGCTGTTGGCCCTAAACATGTTGGAGGACATACCCTGGACATGATATTTTGCACCAGCCTTGAGGTGGGGAATCCATTAGTGGGGGAGGTTTCAGTGGTGCCCTTGTCATGGACGGATCATTATCTCCTCCAAGCTGGTATCCTGGTGCACGTCGGTCCTTGGAGGGATGCAGAGCCAGTTCGGTTGGTTCACCCCTGGAGACTTATGGAACTAGAGAGGTTCTGGAATGCCCAGGTTGGGGGAGGTTCCCTCTAATTTCGATGGCCGCTCACGCGATGACCTCGTGATCCTTTGGAATTCCATGTTGATGGAGGCCATTGACCGTATGGCTCCCAGACATCCGCTCCCGAACTGCCGACAATGCAGGTCCCCATGGTACATGGAGGAGCTATGGCGGATGAAGTGAGAAGGGAGGCAGTGACGGTGGTGCCAGTCTCGTACTGGAGTTGACCGATTACAACATAGAGTCTGGTTACATACCTATGCCATGGCGATGCAGGCAGCAAAGAAGGCTTTCTTTGCTTCCCTCATTACATCCACTAAGTCTTGTCCAGGTGAGCTTTTCCGGGTGGTATGGGGCTAGTCAGTCTGGCCTCCCTTTGCCTAGATCCAGAGTTATCTAATGCTCACTGTGACTTATTTGTGGACTTTTTTGCAGATAAAATTGCTCAAATACACCACAACTTCGACACTGCACTTTGAACAGTGGGTGAACCAGAGGCAGTTGAAGCCCCAACTTGTCCTGTTTTATGGGACCGATTTCAGGGTGTGTCGCCCTCTGATGCGGAGGATGTTCTGGGGGCTGTTTGAGCCATTGTGAACTGGATCCATGCCCATCCTGGTTGGTTAAGGCCAGTCGGGAGATGTTGAGGCTGTTGCTGGCTGGGATAGTCAATGCCTCCCTTAGGAGGGCAGGGTGCCAGACTGCCTCAAGGAGGCAGTGGTGCAGCCCCTGCTCAAAAAAAACATCATTGGACATTGGCGTCCTGACCAGCTATTATCCAGTTTCTAACCTTCCCTTTTTAGGGAAGGTTATTAAGCGGGTGGTGGCTCATCATCTTCAGGAGCATCTGGATTGAATCATTTCCCTGGAACCTTTGCAGTCTGGCTTTTGACCAGATTGTGGCACTGAGACTGAACTTGTGGCCTTGGTTGATGACCTCTCCTGACAGCAGGACCAGGGTCATTCGACCCTGTTGATCCTATTAAATCTCTTGGCTGCATTTCATACCATTGACTATGAGTTGTTAGTGACTCAGTTGCGGGACCAAGCTGGAGTGGGAGGAACTGTTCTTGAATGGTGCTGCTCCTTCCTGGCCAGGAGAACTCAGTGTGTGGTGCTGGGTGTTTGTTCATTTTCTCCCTGAGGCCTCACGTGTGGAGTCCCGCAAGGTTCCATCTTATCCCCTCTGTTGTTCAACGTGTACATGCAGCCTTTGGGGTAGGTTGTCAGAGGGTTTGGTGTGAGGGGTCATCAATATGCTGATGACACCCAATTGTATCTCTCTTTTTCATCAGACTGAGGCCCGGCAGTCTCGGTGTTTACCTGTCAGCTGTGGGGGTCTGGATGAGGGTGAGCTGCTTGAAGTTGAATCCTGACAAGATGGAGGTGATGGTTGTGGGAAAAGCTGGGGGAGAGATGGTCCCCATCATTGATGGGGTCCATCCAGGCGCGGCTCCTCCTGCAGGGCGTTATGGGCGTTGCCCCCCAAAGCCCTGCAGGGGGACCACTGCGGCTTTAGTTGTTTTTTTTTTAAAAACCGCGCTGCTGTTTCTGACAGCTACAGCAGCCTCTGAGCTGCTGCAGAGGCTGCTGTAGCTGTCACTCAACCTGTTCTCCCTTCGGGGACCCACCCACTCCACAGGGAGAGGGAGTGGGTCCCCGAAGGGACAAAAAGGTTCAGCAGCTCAGCCGCCCAAAGTGTTTTCCTATAGGAAAACGCGATTGGGGCAGCTGAGCTCCTCTGTCCACACCACGTATGGGACGTGCTGTGGAGGGAGGGGCTGAGCCTTCTATTGCACTCAATGGGTGCAATGGAAGATCTCGCCAGGGCGGTCGGGCTGATAGCCCTGGCGAGATACTATAGCTTGGTGGGGACTGGATAGGGAGCAGCGCGCGTGCGCGTGCTCCTCCCTGCTCAAAGCCCACGCGCCATAGTTCCCCATGCTGCCGCTTCCCTGCGCTGCTGGGGGGGAGCGGCAAGGCTGCAGCATGCTCTTCAAGCCTTGAAGTCTTAGAGCATGCTGCAGCCTTGCTGCTCCCCCCCCCACCCCCCAGCAGCGCAGGGGGAAGCGGCAGCGCGGGGAACGAAGGGCTGTTTTTAAAAAAATAAAATAATTGCCCGCGTGTCCTCCTGGCTCACTGGGGACACGTGGGCAATTTAAAAGAAAAAAAACCCTCCCCTCTCCGCCTGCCTGGGATGATCCGGAGCGGCAGGTGAGCCAGCGCTGGAGACACCGGAGACAGCGGACTCAGCCTGGTGAGTGTTGCCTCCCAGGGGGGAGGGTGGCTGCGGGGGGGAAGGGGTGGGTTTGTAGGAGGCTGTGGGGGAGGGTGGGAGGGTGCTCTAGTCTTGTGGCTATTATGATATTTTGTATTATTGGGGAGTACTGAGGGGTGGGAAATTGTGTTTTACTCCTGTAGCTACTGATAATGTTTCTAATATTGATGCTATATTGTTATATTTTTGTATTTTTGCTTTGTTGTAAACTGCCCTGAGACGCGAACAGCGAGAGGGGCGGTATAAAAGCCCAATGTAATCATAATCATAATAAATTCAAGGTGTTGGTGTTGACCTTTAAAGCCCTGAACAGTCTGGGTCCCACTTATCTACAGGGCTGCCACATCCTCCGGGTCCTGAATCAGCCTCTGGGTCGGCCAGGGGCATCGTTCTCGAGGTCCCCCGGGTTTCCCGGGTGTCGGCCATAAGGAGAGCATTCTCGGTGGCTGCTCCATAGCTGTGGAATGCCCTCCCGTTGCGGGGCCGCCCTCTTTCTGTAGACAGTGTAAGACCTGGCTGTTCCGCCAGGTGTTTGCTGAGGGAGGGTGATGGGTGGGTTGGGTTAGGGTGGGAGTTCTTTTTGGTTGGGATATTTGAATGTTGGATTATGTTTTATGATTTTATCTGATTTTATAATGCTGTTAGCCGCCCCGAGATGCATAAGCAGGATGGGGCAGCATAAAAATGTGATAAAATAAATAAAAATAAATTAAGCTAACACGGGGTAGTTAGTGCCTTGCTAATCACTCATATGTACTGTTTCCCAGGTGGCAGCATCCTCTTGTGGTCTATCCTGGTCACGTGAGGATCCTGATCCCTATAGACTTTTCCTGGTCTGGCAGGAGCATCTCAGTCTTTTCCCAGTTGGGATTGCTGCTAGCAAACTGAGAGTGCTCTGCTGCTAGCAGACATGGCTGGGAAGGACCCAGGGCTGCTCTTGGCAGAGCTCTGGGTTCTCCCACACATTTGAAAGTGCATTTGAACTCCCACTGTGGAAGTTCACACATGTGGCTCTACACATCCATAGCAAGTGCATGGAAAATGTGTGAAAGCACCCTGTAGCTGGATGCTGTGTGTGAGTGGTTTCAGGATCAGGCCCACAGTAAGTTAGCATTTTTTAACACTTTAAAAAATCTTTAGTTAACACTCCATGAAATGAATGGATAGCACATTTAAAACAAATAAAATATTGTTTTCACTCAACACACAATTAAGTTGTGGAATTTGTTGCCAGAAGATGTAGCTACTGTGCCAGTAGTATAACTGCGTTTAAGAAAGGGTTAGACATGTTTCTGGAGGATAGACCCATTAGCAGCTATTAGCCAGGTAGGTTTGGGGAATGTAACCTCTTACTGTCGGGAGCTGGGAGTGTACAACAGGGAATGGATTGCCCCCATAGTGACCTGTTGAGTATTTCTTCCAAGTGACTGAGATCGGCCACTGTCGGAGACAGGTACTGGGCTCGATGGACCACTGGTCTGACCCAGGGCATTTTCACACAAGACACTCTCCACCCACTACTCACCCACCCCCACCCACTATACATGTTGCAGGGCTGCAGTGTTGCCGTATGGGTGCCCTGTAACATGTATAGTGGGTGGGTCAGTAGTGGGTGGAAAGTGTCTTGTGTGAAAATGCCCCCAGTATGGCACGTCTTATGTTCTTATTCTGCTACTGAGTCTGAACCAGCAGTGAAAGGGTTATGCTGGGGTTATGAAAGGAAGGATCATATGACTGGAAGTTGCCTGGTCACATGACCCTGGCTGGGGCTTATAAGAGAAAACACAACCCTAAGCAGAAAGGGGCTAGAGAGCAAGCTGAAGAATCTCAATGAGTAGGACCTTTGGAAAGTTATATCCAACCTGCTTTTGGGCTGAGGGATTCTGAGAAGTATGAGCTGGTTGCTCTTGTGTGGGAATGAACTTGATGACAGCAGGGGGCAGGTTGACTGGGGCTGCCTTTGTGTAGGAAGGAATACCACCCTGGGGGAGTAGGGTTAGAGACCCTTGAGTCACCAGGGTGGTAGTAGACTAGGCACTGCAGCCAGTCCAGGGAGGCCTGGGTTCTAGAGAGGAAGGTGTCTGGTGAGCTAAAGGGCTGGGTGCACTAGTGTGAAGATTAGTGGAATTAGATAGGGTGATGCTCCAGCTGCTCAGGACAATGAATGCTAGAGACCAGAGAACACCTTCCCTGAGACACAGAAACAGCTCTGACTGAGAAGTCATAGTGATGACCAACAGAAATGTTTGTAGTGCCAGTCCTGAAAAGAATTATGGTGATCTCTTATATCCCTATAGCAGTAACTAATATGAGCAGCACATACTGAGTTTAAATCCTGTAATAAGCTTGTGTTAGCAGTTAGCAGTGAGTGAATTGTATGTGCCCTGTTGGCAACTAAGCTAAAAAGTCAAGGCAGCCATCTTTGGTAGATCAATGGTCCATCTAGTCCTGTATCCCATTGCTGACAGCAGTCAGCACTAGAGGAAAGTGGAGAAGCCAAAGGGCAATTTTGGATTGATCTACCTTCATTCAATCCCAGCTTTAGCAATCCCAGAGGCTTGGAGGTACCCTGGGCGTAAAGCTGTATTCCTCTCACTGGGTGTCTTTTTACACACATTTCTCCTGCATGTTTGCTGTTACATCTTGAACTTTCTGTGTGTCTAAATCACTCACCCAGATCTTAAACATCTGACTCTTTGAACTTCTGTGTAGAACTTCTCCCAGAACTTTGTGTGTGTAAAGTTCTCCTGGTAAACTTTGTTCCAGGCAGCTGTGGTCACTTGGTTTCCATGGCAGCCTGTTACATCTACAGCTGTGACTACCTTAGTCTGCCTCAGGGCAGTGTTTGTGTGAAGAACGCATCCAGGAACTGCCTCAGGGCAGTGTGTGTGTGAAAAATGCATCCAGAACTTACTTGTGGACTTGTAAACCCAGAAGATTGAAAAGTCTGGAACTTTAAAGTGTGTGTAAAAATGCCCAATGTCCCAACTTACAGCTGTCATTAGTCCTATGATTCATATTTTACCCAATCCTGTTTTGAATGCAGTTATACTGTTGTATGTCTGTCTTCTGCACATCCTTGACAGACCTCTTTAAAAAAATTTAATTTGTTTGTCTGGCACATTTCTCCCTATCGATATACTGTTCCCTTACTCCCCCGTCACCCTGTTGTATCTAACTGCACCCTTTCCTGCCTCTTTATATACTGCCCTGTATCTTTGTTCAGTTTGTATAATGTTGACTATGCTACATGCGTTAAGAAGAGCCTTGTGTGGCCTGAAAGATGCTTATTTCCACCAATAGCAGTTGGTCCAATAAAAGATATAATCTGAACCATTTTGATTCCCTCTCAACTTTCCATCACAGTGATGAAGTGTGTGGGTCAGTGTATAGGTACTTTAGAACCTCAATGTAGTGGGGTGAGCTGCACTTGCTCCAGAAGTCCTCTGACCCAAATTGCCTGGTTCACTTCGAGGGTTTGAGTAGCCCAGATGAGGTTGGTAGGGCTAAGTGGGACATGTGCTTGGTTGGGGGGGGGGGGTTTGTTCTCAGGTGACCAAAAGTCCTGAGTGTTGAAGACTGGGCTGGAAGCTTAGCTGCGGGAGGCATACATGAGAAACATGAAGGAGTTGTCTCTGGGCAGGGGCTGATGTGTCTGGGAGATTATCCCTAGAGCAAAAAATTAATGGTTTGTGTTAATTTCTATAGGTGTTTGTGACTGTGAAGTTCAGTGACAGATAGGAGCCTGGGTGGAGCCCTGCAGTGAAAATGGAGTTAATAGGAAATGGATAATAAATGTAGCTTAACCTATTTGAGAATTTTGTGTGCTTGTTGGTGCTGCTTCAGGGGAAGAAAGTGAGGTATAGCCCTTGTGACAGGAGTGAGTTGAAACCAACTTGCCACACCCAGATTTTGTTTGTTTCAGTCATCTTTAATATTTCTTGCAACATACCTGTGACGTAAAGTGCTATATCTTCCCCTTTTGACAACTGTGGAACAGAGCCATAGAAAGGCTAAGTGACTTTCCTCCCCAAGTTCATACAGAAACTCACCGGCAGAGCAGGAATTAAACCAGGGTTTCCAGAGTCCCAAGTTAGCTCCCTTGTTACTGGACCATTCATTGGAACCCTGATCATCTTTGGACTAGATGTTATCCTAGTACAAATAATTGGCAATGATAATTGGGTAACATTATCTCAACTCCAATTCCTCAGTGTTTCCTTAGGCAAAGCTAATGCTGACTAAGCTAGGTATTTTATTTATTAGTAAGTTTGACCCTCTGTGGGTGTCTCAATGAATAAGGCTTGAGGGGAGTCCGCGGTTGGGGCATGAGGCAGCAGTGGGGTACCCCCCCCACACAAAGTGTGTGGGAAGGGCTTCAAATGAGTGGCTCCCAGCATGGCTGCCCTTTCCACAGAGGTGGCTGCTCTGGGCTGCACTGGGTTCTCTGGATTTTTCAGGAGTGCTCTGTGCATAGCTATGGGTGGCCAATGCTTGGGTCACTGAAGTGTGCCTCCTGAGGCACCAACTGCAAATGAGTGGTTGGACGTGTTGATAGTGGGGCACGTTGCATAGACGATTCTCACTTTAAAACATCCTGTAAGTATTTTGAAGCAACCCAGAAATTGCAGTGATGGACCAAAGAAACCTAAGCAAAACTTAAAAATCTTCTGTTACCACAAGATTGTGATATTGTTATGGATAGTGAGAAGGCCTCCCGCTCTCCCCAGTGAGAGAGGGGTTGAGAGTGAGGTGGCAGCAGGGGACAGAAGGATGTATTGTAGAAGGTCCCTGATGTGAACAGGATGGGAATGTTAGCACTGATAATAGCAGAGGATAATTGGAGGGAGTAAGATGTAATTATTTATTATTATTGGGGGGGGGGAGGGGTGTCGATTGTGTATTGTTTTTGAAATGCTGGGTTCCCCTGTGTGGGATATAGACCCTAGCGTTGCAGTATGTGTGTGTTGCTTTGACAGGATGTTGTTGGGTTCCCCTGCATTGGAAAAAACCCCAATTATTGTATTTATTTGCTGTTGTGAGCTGCCTCGAGCTGCCTTTGGGCGGGAGAGTGCAGGATACAAATTAAAAATGAAATGGGAAAAAAAATGGATTGTTTAAAGAATCTGCATTACTAGATCATGGGTGCTTGTCCACATTACCCAAGCAGGGGGCAACTTAGTTTGTAAACTCACTGTGGGGAAACAAACGTGTAGCTCTGAATGTAGGCAATAGGCATGGGGATAAAAGCATCATCAGCCATGTGTCTGGTTTTTTTTCTTCAATCACGGATGACAGGACTGGATTTTCAGTCCAGACTGTCATGGGAGACGCAGCTGATGATGCTTTTAACCCTGTGCCCATGTTCAGAACTACACTTCCTGTCATGAGTTCACAAAATGTAAGTTGTCCCCCACTCGGGTAATGTGGGCAAGCACCCTGTGATGGTGTAATACATACATTCATATAGATATATTATCTACAATCTCTTTCTTTTTTTCAAGGTCACCATCCCAGATGTCTGATGTAATTACTGTAGCTTTTACAATATCAAAGTAAAAACAGTAATGTGACTAGTTAGAAAAGCAGAACAGCAGCACTTATAATCAATCATGTCTTGTTCTGTAGGCTGCCCTCGTGCTTGCAGGAGCAGACAATGCATCTTTTAAGTGCTGCGTATTCATGTATGTATATTAAGGCCCCTTTGGAAGTTTTGCTTCATTTAATTTGCATGGTATTCTCATAAATTGTAGTCCACTGGTAGATGCTTCTTGGTTTGACTGCTGTGACAAAATCAAAAGCCTCCTCATAGTAAAATGAACAGACCAAAAGATCACATGCCGATCTTTGGAAGGAAATAAGCAGGGGTGGGAAGGCTGTGCACACTATTCTTGATGCTTCAGAAACTAAGCTGTTTCAGAGAGATTGACGTATTTAATCTAACAAACTTTACTTTCTAGCCAGAGGGCTTCTTGAAAAAGGAAAGGATAAATTAAAGTCTTGGACATCCATAACAGGAAGGTACACGACTATCCAATTTGATTCCACAAGGAGAGATGAGTCATAAGCTAGGGAAACATGATTACCTGGTCAAATTGATGATTACGCACATTATCCACCCCTGTAGCAAGGCTGGGGTAAGGTGGATAGCAAAACTTGTGAACTGTCAAAGAAAGAGTCTATATGTGCTGAAATACCATATGCCCACAGTTTGGGGAGGAACTGGGGTTGCTGTCAGCAAAACTCTCTCCCTGTCATCTCTTCTTCTTCCCTTGCCAGGGAAGAGATGGGAGATGCTGTTGGCAGACTGACAACAACTGCCTGAAATGATTCCGTGCCAACAGGGTTGGGCTGCAGGGGTCCACTGCTCAGCTGTTTAGCGGGGACCTGGCTTCACACTGAATCTGTGAGCAGGTAGAGGGGAAGCTAGCCTGATCCCAGCAGGAAGCAGATGCCTGGCCAAATCAAAACCTTTTATATTGTCTTACATGTGGCCAGTTAGGATAAAGGATCTTAACTAGTTTTATACTTTGTGTGTTTGTTTTAGATTTGTATGTATTCCGTCCTGAACACTTGGGATAGGGTGGGATAAAAATTTCAAATATATCCGCCCCTCCACATCTATAGCTGCAGGTCCACAAGATGGGCTCAGCTCCAGCAACTTCTGGAGCTGCAGACACATTGATCAAAGAAGCCATTCCTATATTTGTATACAAAATTAATATGCCTGCAAACATGGGAAATACAAGGGGCTACTATTTGGAGCATCCCTAGACTGCTGGGGTATTTTGAAGAGGATGTCCAAGGAAAGGGAGTGACCTTTGTCTTCCGCCATCTTCAGAATGGGCAACACTGTTTGCATTTCTCTTTCCTACAGGAGTTGTCTGAGGAGGGCTCCCCATTGCAACTCCTGGGTTAAAATTATCATGCTGAAAAGTTATTGCTGTTCATCATTTAAAAATATCGCATCCCAATGAAACAAACTGGTTTCCCCATTAAATGATATAAATGACACTGGAAAGAATCATCACCTGAGCTCTATCCCATTTAAGTGGAAGTTCGAATTAGTGTCCCGAGTAAGTAGGTTTGACTATATTATGAACACGTCATTAATCCCCCAGACAGAGCTAGTAAATAAAGACTACAAGAGCTGGCTTGACTGTTTGCATGGCTGAGTTGTATCTGGGCAAAGAGTTTGATTTAGAAAAATTTTGCTTGTCAAGACTCATTACCAACTTTCAAGACTTGTGTGTTTGCCAGCAGACTTGGAAAGGACAATAATTGAGACAGGCGTTCTGTCCGAGTGCTCTCTGACTAAGCAGAGCTATCGAGTTACGTGTTTGAATCGGAAAGGAATTACCATTGCCCAAGTTTTGTTCAGGGGGAAATTTATTTATGTGAATGTAAAGATTCACTGTAGCAACTCCAGCCAGTTGAAAAAGAACAATCTGGTCTGGCTCCATATATTCTACTTTGTAGAATAACTATCTCTTACGTTCATATGTTTCTCACCCAAAATGTGAACACAAAACACACAGTCTCTATATCATAATGTGAGTGAGAGAGAGAGAAATGTCACCTTACCTACTCCTGTGTGATTGCCAGGCCACCACTCTTCTGTGTTTTTACACATTATCTCTGAGTTCCAGGTGAAGATTATATTGCCTGGATTTTTCCAGTAGAGTCTCTCTCTCTATTTANTGCAGGGAAAAACTGACAGCTTCTGGGGAAGATGGGTACAGGTTGTACTTCTACATAGAAGATCACCTCTCCTGGAGTAAGTGCCTCCTGCCCCCTTTTTTAAATATGCAATTTGTATTCATTAAGTAATACAAAGTGTTTTAAATTATATTCAAATATATACAAACAAAATCGCAGTTCTTATGCTCTGTCTCTTATACACATCTAGATGTGTATAAGAGACAGCTTCAATTCCCTCTAAAAATACAAGGAAGCTGTTTTTTTATTTTATATATAAAATATTGGACAGGGGAGGCAATAGCAGAATTCTCTTAGCATCCCCTAACTCTTAATGATGTGGCCCATCCTTACTCTTTTTGACTCAGTTTGTGGGAACCTGAGGTGAAACATGTGAGTTTTGCAACAACATTTTCTGGCAATTAAGGACAGAGGGGTGACGGGGAATGTAGGATTGAAACTACAGGGGCAGTTTAGGGCTGTCAAATGCTATTCTCAGCCAATAGCTTTAAGTGGTAAAGATCTTCTGATCTTGCTGTTCTAACTCCTCTGTAAGATGACAACTGCATCATTGCTAAGCCACTGGGCAGTGGTGAATTTAAGTCAGCAAAACTTAAGTTCGCCACAGCAAATGCTGGCCAGATTCCATTCCTGTCAAGGCCCCCTGTGTCTCCCACCTGTCCACATTTATAAAGGGATCTCAAGTAGCATTAATGCACAGATAGAATAAAGCCCCAAATCATGGACTTGCTTTTTATGCAGTCAGTTGTTTCCAGTGTGAGCCCCATGATCTATTTCTTGGTGTTTGCTTGCTTTTCCTGTGAGCTTTTCTGTCACATGGGAGAGACATTTTGACTGCCGCCTTGGCCTCTTTTCACTACAGAGCCCTGAGTGTGGTCCTGCACTCTCCACGTGGTGCGCCGTGCTGCATATTTCATGGTTAGCAGGGTTGGTCTTATTTGCAGGGCTTAGGGTGAAAATAAAATGCAGGGGAGCCCATGATCCTACCCTTCATTGCCCCACCCTTTTAACAATTGGCAGTCTGGTGTTTGCTTACAAGTGTCGCAACTTTTCACAACCATGCACGTGCACACACAGGCTTTTTCATATTTGCGCATGTGCGTGCACACACACTCTGAGGCTTTTCCAGATGCATGCAACTACACACACACACACACACACACACACACAAGCTACACCCCCCCACCCCTCTCTGGAAGGGATCAGTCAGGGATCACTGCTTCATTGAAAGTAAGAGAAGGACCAGGGCCGCTCAGGAAACAGCCACTGTGGGGGCTGAGAGTTGTCTATTTAGATCTGCTCTTAGGTATTTGGTGGGTGGGAATAAGGGAGTGGGGTGGGGTTTGGTGGGTGACTTTGGGGTAGGGCATTGGGTGGAGAGGTGGCATTGGGTGGGTTTTGTGGGGGGTGGATTGTTGGGGTGTTTTTGTTTTTAATAAAATTAGTTTTAAATGTTTTTATGGTTTGTAGGTTGCTTTGAGCCTCTGGGAAGGGTGTAATATATATTTAAATAAACAGTAGTGGGCTAATGGTAACTTACCAGGGCAGGAGTGCTAATGAATCATTAATACCATGTCCCACAGCACATCTCCCATGACTCAGAAGCATAACGTCATTGTTCATTTATCATATACCAAACATTGCATCTGGTGTGCATATCATGCTAAATTTACAAAACACTCTCCACTAAATTGTGTTCACAGTCTATGCTGATGCAACCATTTGTAGACATGTTTTGCATTAATTCAGGGACAAACAGACATGCAAATGTGGGATTTTGCAAGCACACTCACCCATACTTACAGATAAAGAAAGTCCACTGTCATGTTGGTTCAGGAAACCATCTCTTGACATTGACTCTCTGGCTAGCTATTGGCCAGTCTCTAACCTTCACGTTCTAGGGAAGTGGTTTGGCAACTTCAGGGGCATCTGGACCGTATTGGTTTCCTTGATCCTTCGCAGTCCAGCTTTCAGCACTGAGACTGCGCTGGTGGCTTTGGCTGACAATCTGCACCGGGAACTGGATCAGGGCAGATCATTTTTACTGATTCTGTTAGACTGTCGGCAGCATTTGATACCATTGACCATGAGATGTTGGTGGCAAGGCTGCGAGACCAGGCTGGGGTGGGCGGAATTGTTCTTGAATAGTTCCGTTCCTTCCAGGCCAGGAGAACTCAGTGGGTGGTTCTTGGGGAGTGCTTATCGTCTCCCCGAAGCCCCACGTGTGGAGTCCTGCAGCGTTCTATTCTGTCTCCTCTCCTGTTCAACGTGCATATGCAGCTCTTGGGCAAGGTTGTGAGGGGGGTTCGGTGTACATTGTCATCAGTAAGCCGATGATACACAAATTTACCTCTTGTTTTCTGCAGACCCAGACTCTGTACTTACCCACTGTTTGGCAGCTGTGGGAGAGCGGATGAGGGTGAGTCATCTGAAAGCTGAATCCCAACAAGACGGAGGTGATGCTGGTGAGTAGGGCCAAGGGTGTGGTGGCTCCTGTCATTGATGGGGTCTGGCCCCCCCCCCCAGCCACTCAGGTCCGTAACCTAGGGGTGCTTCTTGACTCGCAGCTCCACATGGATTTCCAGGTGGTGGCTGTGGCAAGGAGCGCCTTTCACCAGTTACATCTAGTGCGATGGCTGTGGCTGTATGTTTCAGACTCTGACCTGGCCACCAACATCCATGCTTTTATCAAAATACAGATCAACTGAAGAAAGATAGTTGGACAGCTATGGAAGAAACAGCTACAAGATAAAAAAAAATGTACTTAGACATTCTATTGGCCAAGTTCTAGTGACTTATGGCCAAATTTATCTACCTGCTTGTTGAGATGGAGACAGTGCTTTAATTACTAGTTAGGTAACAAAAAGATTATGGTGCACTGTGTCTTTAAAAGTTGTATGTTATTACCAATGCCTCCCAGTCATACTGGAAGGATCAAGACAGAGGACAGTGCTTTACCAGACATGAGAGCTAAGACACCTCTTCTTACAGTCTTCCCAAAGGACTAGGCCAACAGCCTTATGTTAATAAATGTTCTTGTTAATTAACCAACAAGTCTCCTGAGTCAGAATCTGGAAGATCAACACATGGTACCAGGAGTGGGGTCCTTAAAAGAAAAGGGTGCTTGTGAAGAAGGGGGCTGGAGACTGAAAGGGCGAGAAGGAATAATTGTGCGGAAGGAACAAGTGAAATAAAGGATATGGAGTGACTTAAGGCTCCTAAGAAACTCAAGCTCTCTGGTAATGTGGCAGTCATGGCAGATCTTTAAGCAAGATCTGGAGATATAGTTGGAGGCAGCAGCTCTGGAAAAGAAGTCAGATACTAAAAAAATTGCCGTTTTTTTGAACCTACAGAAATATGGTGACCATTGGAGACCAGTGGCTTTATGGGTCCAGGGCTCTGATCTGAACACTGTAGAGAGGCAGTGTCCTCAGATTGAGAAGGAAGCTTTAGCCCTAGCATATGATCTGGAAGATCAACATACTGCTATTTATAACTCCAAACTTAAAAACCTGGCATCCTCCTAGTTGCGCCTTATTTAACTTGCCTATTAAAATGACTATAAACCTTTACTAATTGAGGCAGGATGTGAATTTTGCAGGCGCCTGGGATCCACTGGCACCCAGAAAACTGAGGCTGGCAAATGGTTCAGAAGTGTAGTGAGACAAGAACAGTTTAATATCAGGATAAAGTCTGGTGATGGAATTTTAATATATTTTTTAAAAAAAAATTGGACTCCTGCAATTCGATCTGAAATGTCATGCCCTGAACTGAGAGCCATATGTGGATAAACACAGCCCACACTTGCAGATCCAGCTGAAGACACTGGGAATTTTACCTACTTAGTCCCATTCAGGACCTGTCTCTTAATTTGTTCTATTGTTTATTACTGTTCCTGCTTTTAGAGCTGACCTTTATTGCTCTGAATTGTTACTGTTTTGGACAAGCCAGATATTTTTGATCAGACATTTCCTTGCTCTGTGGCAATGAAGTAGTCTTTCCAGCTGCTTTTAGTAAACGCCATGCATTCTTGAAGCAAATAGATCAGAATAATGTTTAAACACTTAGTAATATTTCTGTAAGCATATGTTTTAGTTTTTTGTTTTGTTTTTACGTAAATGTCCACTCACACACACACACCTTGTTACTACTCATGTTACTGAAGACAACTCTGAGTTTCTCTTAGTAATAGGGATGGGCGAACAGAACTGAGTTCGGAAGTTCGGTTTGGTCCAGTTCGAAAGTTCGGTTCGGTCGAGTTTGGAAGTTCGGTTCGGTCGACCCTACTTACTAATTGAGCAAGGCAAATGCTGTGAGAGACACCACCTCTTGTAAAGCCATGTTTCAGCTGCAAGGACAGGGGCATAGCTAAAGGTTGGGCAAGTGGGTCCTCTACCCCAGACATTCAGGGAGACCCAGTACGGCCAGCCCCATTGGGACATCAAAATGTTCTGCTTTATTTCTGCCAGAGCTGCCTGTAACTTCTCCAGTGAGCCAGGAGCTGGTGTCATGTCTGTCAACAGCTGCCACCTCACCTTCTCTCCTTCCCACATGCCTTGCCTCCCATACCTAGTGCTCCCCCAAGTCCTAGTCTGCTCCGATAACTTGCTTTCCTCTCCCTATTCCAGTGACCTCCCCTGTGCCTCACTGTATGGCACCCAGTAATTTTACTTGCTCCAGGGCCTTATTAAACTTACCTGTGCCACTGTGCAAGGACTGAATATTTTGATCCTTTCTTGCCTCTTGACCAGGTCTGCCAAAGTGTTCATTCACTGGGTCTACTTTATTCATCAGAATGCCCTGAAGGTGCTGCTACTCCCCTGCTCCTGAAGGGGGCTGATGGGCACCTAGCCCCTTGCTCCAACTGCCACTATCTCCCCTACCCCATGCAGCTGGTGTGGCAAAGCCACAAGGAGTGGGGGAGGTGCAATGCTGCCAGGCCAGTCATACATGGGGTACTTACGGGAACCCTTCTCAGAAGACTTGCCAGATCAACTAAAGAAGAAGGGGCAGCAGTTGGTTGAGTACAGCACCCTACTGCACCTCTGGGAAGGAGAAAGATTTCTGTTCTCCTCAGCTGAAAGTTGTTGTTTCTCAGCCAGTGATCTCAAGCTTATTATGACAATTTATCAAATAGACTCCAAGGCTTTTAGAGTCTCAACAGGAAGAAGTCAAAGAATAAGCCTCCCAGGCCCTGTGACTTTGAGATTAAAGATAAATGGCAGAATATGTTGGGTTAATGGAAAGATTCAGGTTCATTGGGGAAACAAAAAATGGTTAAGTAACTGACAAATAGTTTGTGAACTATAAGGGGTTGAATTAGAGTGAACTACACTGATGCTCAGCAAGGGGTGACAAAATAGAGTCTTCACACTGGCCAACCTCCTGGGCCAATCTTTGCAATGTTCCACTTTTGATTGCCCTGATGGTTTTCATAGCTACAATCTAGATGATAATGTGGGATTTTGCATGCTGTGCTGTTGCTGCTCCCTCGTTTTTATCATGCGTTATCTCTACTCAGGTCTCCCTAACAATGCTGTTTGGCTGTCATATTAACAATCAGGTGCCAGCTTTCTTCGTTTCTGTATCGGACATCAGTATGCAGACCAGAGAACTCCAGTTCTGTTACTTTTATAAACTCTTTATTCTTGACCTTAACATGAGCTTTATGGTTCATCTTCAGTGAGGCAGAATACTCTTGTGGCTAAGGTGCTGCACTAGAAGTCCAGGGACATGGGTTCGGTTTTGGGTTCTGCCACTCCTTTCCTGTGTAATCTCACCAAGCCAGATAGCCTTTCTCTGCCTCATTTCCAAAATGGCAACTGAGAAGCTTCCTTTATCTGGCCTGTCTCCGCACTGTAAGCTCTTTGGGACAAAGGCTGTGTTTTCTTATGTATCCATAAAGTAAAATTAAGCCCTGATCTGAGTTGCACCCTAAAGTGCTATGCAGCACTTTTTGGCAGCCCCAAACCTAGGAGCCTGCCTGAGTAAGAAATAGGATGAAACTGAGTAAGGACATTAGGAAATGGTCCATGAACTGGGAGGGCTTGTTCTTGTGAGCAAGGGTAGTTAGTTACGCTGGAAGTGTGTCTTCACTACTTTTCCCATGAGCAGAAATAAGCAGGCATTAAATAGCTTCATCTTCCCCCTGATCTCTCTGCTAAGGAACTTGTAGGGAACTACCAATAAGGGAACCAAGTTAATCAGTGAGGCAGAGATGCTGCAAGAGAAACAAAAATGCAGGGAAAAACTGACAGCTTCTGGGGAAGATGGGTACAGGTTGTACTTCTACATAGAAGATCACCTCTCCTGGAGTAAGTGCCTCCTGCCCCCCTTTTTAAATATGCAATTTGTATTCATTAAGTAATACAAAATGTTTTAAATTATATTCAAATATATACAAGCAAAATCACAATTCTTATACTACTGTGTCTGTAACAGAAAAAAACCCAACATGGCTGAATTCCATCTTGGTATTACTATTTATCATTCCAATAGGATATCAATAATACCCATCTACGAATAAATTTGTCTAAATCTGAGTTAATTTGTGCTCTTAAATTTTAATTTGGACATTAAAACAATTGTCCATTATCTATGGCCGTTTTTACACGGGTCTCTCTCACTCATGAACATGCAGAAATCTCTGCGTGCATGCTCCTGTCTAACATGCATCCCCACTCACCCCCACGCATGGAGCAACTGGGGAAAACAGGTTGTTCCATGAGTGGGGGGTGAGTGGGGATGCATGTGAGGTCATGTGCATGCCCCGCCCACCCACCACACATGCACTGGTGCACCCATGCACCCCCCACCTGTTGGTGCCATTTAGAAACTGCCTCTTAAACCAATCATAAAGAGGTGGTAATGTTGGACTTTTCCAGTAAGCTGCTATTGACATTCTAGCTGCTGTTAACAAATTAACCATCAATTCCAATTCCTCATTGTTTATTAAGTTCTTCAAATAACATAGTAACCCAATTTTTAGGTTAGGTGGTATAATATATCTAGTGATATCATTAATTATATCTAGAATTTGTCTCCAAAATCTCTGAATGGAGGGACAGGACCACAACACAGGAAGGAAATCTGCACAATTAGGGCATTTCCACACAAGACACTCTCCACCCACCCACTATACATGTTGCAGGACTTCAGAGTTTCCCTATGGGTGCCCTGTAAAATGTATAGTGGGTGGAGAGTGTCTTGTGTGAACATGCCCTTAGATGGACATCTCCAACATCTGTCTTGGGCTGTATCAAAAATGTAACTAGGTTTATGTGGTGTTATATACTGCTGATGTGTCTTTAAAACGTTTTCCTTCATATTCAGGTGTGCTTAATACAATGGGTAAACCAGAGGTTGTGGAAGACCCGCCAAGTCTGGTTTAATGGGATCAGTTTCAGTGGGTGTTGCCCACCGAGGTGGGAGATGTTCTTGGGGCAGTTTGGGCCACCTTTTGTGAACTTGACCCATGCCCATCCTGTCTGGTTAAGGCCAGCTGGGAGACATTGGGGCTGTTACTGGCAGGGGTGGTCAATGCCTCCCTTTGGGAGGGCAGAATGCCGGGCTGCCTCAAGGGGGCATTGGTGCAGACTATTCTCAAAAAACCATCACTTGACATTGACTCCCTTGCCAGTTATTGGCCTGTCTCTAACCGTTCCTTTTTAGGGAAGGTTATTGAGCAGGTTGTGGCCCAGCAGCTATGGAAGCATCTCAACCACACCAGCTATCTGGATCCTTCACGGTCTGGCTTTCGTCTGGGCTATGGCACTGAGACTGCACTTGTGGCTTTGGTCAACGACCACCACCACAAATTGGACCAGGATCATTCAACCCTGCTAATTCTGTTAGATCTGTTGGCTGCTTTTTGATACTGTTGACCATGAGATGTTGGCGACTCACCTGCAGGACCAAGCCGGGGTGGGCAGGATCATTCTTGAGTGGTTCCACTCTTTCCTGACCAGACGAACTCAGCGTGTGGTGCTCAGTTCGTCTGGTCTCTTCGTCATTCCGAGACCTCATGTGTGGTGTCCCGCAAGGTTCCATCTTGTCCCCTCTCCTGTTCAGAAGTAGTAGTAGTTTATTATGGCCATTGGCCTTCACCATTGCCACACTTACAAATAAATAATACATTATTACAAATTTCAACAGTTTATACATATATGGCCCTAATACTGTATTTATGACTGATTTCTGCATAACTCAATATCTTCCATTTAGTCTATGCTGTAATCACAAAAACCAAACTAGTTAAAGCACATTACTGACTTATCTGGCACAAACAACAAAGATAGATTCATAGACGAACTTGGAAACCATGTTAGGTGACCTGTTGAGTGCTTCTTCCAAGCCACCATGATTGGCCACTGTCGGAGACAGGATGCTGGGCTAGATGGACCATTGGTCTGACCCAGTATGGCACTTATGTTCTTAACAGACTGGCAATTATAACTTTGAGAGTCTTTAATTGCCAGAGACAGATAGTTGTCATTTAATGTGTCATAAATTCAACCCACTTGGCATTAACCAGCCTTAAGGTTGCTAGGCATCCTCCATCACTTTAGCAGAATAAGATCACTATACTAGCCAGTGTTAATTTCTGCTAACCCATATATACCCTAGTCTTTCTAATCATACTCCCATTTCTTGTAGAGTTTTGTTGTTAATGCAAATATTGCCACTAACTTTACTTCTGCAGTAGATATAATAATTAATTTTTGGTGGCTTGTATAATGGTCTTTCCCTTCCAGAAGAGGGTGTATCCATTGCCCCCTTTGGTTTCCATATATAGGGCAACCCAGAAGCACATGTTCTAAGCTTTCAACTGTATGAAGGTCACAGGGACATAAATGCTGTTCATAGGGCCTATACTCATACCTTCCCTGTAAGATAGCTGACTGGAACATCTGAAAGCGCAGTAAAGTGTAACTCCTGTGTAATTTTGAATTGGTTAACTTATCCAAATAGCCTTCAAATCTGAAAGTTGTTTTAAACTTTGCATACCACGGAGCTACCTTCCAAACGTTTACATAGGACATGTCCTCCTGATGTGAAATAGCTTATGCTCTTAATTGAATAATCTCTTTCTGTTGTGCCGTGGTTTTATGCCACAGTAACGCAGTGGAGAGCCACATTTCTGATAATTGTAAAAATATTTGTTTGAGCCGGGGTACATCTGTGCTCCCTGGTGTTCTAGTTCCAATAGACACCTATATAACATAGTACCCTCTTCCAAGGAACACAGCTTAATCCAGTGTTCTAGGGTTGCTAGGATACTCAGCCAATGTATTGAGTCCAGCCCTGTTTCTGCTCTTGCTACTGCTCTGGGCACGCTCTGCGATACCATCAGTAGTTTCCTCAAGAATTTATTCTGCACTGTCTCCAAGGCATCACTCTATTCCAATGGTATAATCTCTGTTCCAAAAATTAATTAAGCTTGTACCTTGGTTGTATAAAATTTTTAAATTGTCAATATTTTTAAGACTTCCTATGGCTGATGCCAACTTCAAAATTGTCGACGCACCCCCCAAATGATACACGGAGACAGTGATTGGGTTGAAAACTGGCCGCACTCTTTAATTAATCAATCAACAAGGCCGGTGGGTAAATTGCCTAGCAATTCGGGTCCAGTATGCTAGCTCTAACTTGTCTTATTAACTCGTGCCTGATCAGGACCTGCCTTCCTTAATCAGGGCACCAACATAACCTGCCCCCCCCCCTCGACAACACTCAGGCTCTGGCTGAAAAGGGGGGGGG
>QEPC01015305.1:54249-65736 GCA_003113815.1 Sphenodon punctatus | reverse complement strand
GGGGGGGGGGGGGAAGGGGAGGGAACGGGACATAGATGTTAATGAACAGATATTTCTCTCCTACTACTTCCCATAATAATCCTTGAATGCCTTTCCTTATCACTGGAAGTAATGTGCAGACACCAGGATAAGAGCTGGAGACCATAATGATCATTTCTCCAGATATCTGACCTCTTAATCCCACTTTTGATCCTCCTTGTGAAAACTCCCCCTTGGCGTTAACCGCGGCGGGGGTTTGGCATCTTCCCCTCCCCCCCCTTCCCCGGAGTGGGGAAAGACTGGGATACGGGCAGGATTTTGGCCGCTAGGCCGCAAAAGGCAAGGGAGGGCCCCCATGTTTGCTGCGCAACAGGGGGAAAGAGTGCCTGGGACTCTCGCAAGGCCTGCGCCCAGGCGCCATTTTAGATTCCTGCTCTGGCGCAGCAGTTTGTTGCGGCCAGAGCGGGGGAACAGACTTGCACCCACCCTCCCTCTTTTTAAGGCACCACTCTGAGCTTACAGCAGGTTGCCAGTTAGGACCGGAAAGGAATTTTCCCTGAAACCAGATTAGCGAGAAAGGGCGAGGGGTTTTTCGCCTTTCCTGGAGTGAATTGCTCATTCGGCTGGAGGGGAGAGGAAACAGTTGAGGGTGGTAGGCTCTAAATGTTGCACTCTTTGAGGGTGGGCGGTAGGCAGAGTTAAGCCCAAAGTTGGAAATTATAACAGTTAGCATAGCATGGGTAGCAGCATCTCCTTAAGAGATGGGAACATCCATTGCATAGTCGCCTTCGTGCAGCCCACTGTAAGGCCAACCCAAAGGGAGAGACGGATGGCCGCATCTGCTGGGAGGAACATCTGCCAACCAGCAGGTAACGGTGTTTTCAACCTTTGCTGAGAAAACCCCCAGAGATGGGGTAGGCACGAACAACCTGCCTGGCCTGGGGAAACCCAGGGACCGAGGCAGGGTGTAAGTTAACAGTTAATAGTAAAGATAAGGATCAGGAGGGTCCACTCTCGATTTAACTGAGAGATGGGGAAGAGGTATGCCCAGTGAGATGGGACTGAAATGGAGATGAGAGGGGACCTCCTGGGGGTGGGGGCGGTTCAATAGTAAGGTCAGTTATAGAATAGGACCCCAGTTCAAAGGGGGAAATGGGAAGGGTGCCCCCTTCCCCCTTTAACAAATCAATAAAGAGTGTGAGCATTTAATCCCAATATACGTGTCCTCGTCTTTATTTGGGGTGCACCGACAAAACCCAGAAGTCGGGTATATCTATGGTCTCATTATCCCCCAACCATGTCTCTTGTATACAGACAAGCTTGAAACTTCTCAAGAATTCAGGCCAGTCATTGTCTTGAAAGAGAGATTTGCAGCCAGAGATATTCCAGGATGCAAGGTTAATAAATCCATTATGGAGTTCTATCCTTTGATCCGTCTGCTGAGAATTGTTGCTACCATGTGTTCATTTTGTTTGTTGGGGAGCAGTGCCTATTTTTACATGGGGGATGAATTCCTTTGCATAACTTTGTGAGGTATGTAGGGGTCCACTAGGTTCTCTACATAAACGTCCTTCTTTAGTTGAACTTCCCTCCTTCCCTGATTTCTCTGGGGGAGTGGGAACTTAGAGTCTTCCGCAGGATATATCTATAGTACTGATCTCCAACTACTTCCATCCTCCCATGCCGGCACCCTCATGTCATTTTCTTTGGTGATATTTCCTACAAAATTCTTTTCCACTGCTCCTTTTGTCTGGATTTAGGTCCTGTGAGGCTCTGGGCCCAGCCTCCCTTTTATCACATCTCCTCTCACTATTATTCCTCTTCCTTGCATCGGTCTGCTCCTGTCTCCCACGCTCTGCATTCACCTCCACCACTTGTGAGGTCAGCCTATGTTGGAGTATTGCTTCCTTCTCACGTAACTTTTTAACTTCTTTCACCTTATCTTGTACTACTTCTTGTCTACCTCAGGACAGCTCATCAAATTTGTATATTAACATTTGATCTTGTAAAGACAGTTGTTTTATAAATTTGTTGACCTCTTCATTCCTGCCTTGGTGGATACTGTAAACGGGTCTTACCTCCTTCTCTATCACTGCAAAATTCCTAGAGAGGCTGCAGGTCTGGCCTGTCCCAATAAACTGCACTGTCTGTACAGGACCAATTTATATATCCTGTCTTCTCACGGGTGTTGTCATCTCACTATTATATTGCGTGATTTCAGAAGTGACGTGATGAATGTCAACCTCAGTCAAACACGGGGGGTGTGTGAAAGTGGTGAAAGCACCGTGTATGTCTGTTTGCTCGCATCCAGATGTTCACCACAGTCAAAACGCGGCCCAGGGTGAAGCTAACCATGCTTCATGAGGTCGGGGTGGGAGGAGGTCCAGACGTGTGGTGAATGGTCATCACGGCAGGGGTGAATGAAAAGTAACTTCTGAATGGAAACCCACAGCCGCGGTGGAAGGAATTGACCCCAGCCACGGTGCATTCTGGGGCTCAAACCGCAATCCACGTCTCCACTGCATATCTGTTGTGTTCCCCTGGCCCATGTTCTCTCTGATTGCCCCCTGGCGGTGGTCATGATCCTGTCACTTCTGTTGGGGCCGCACGTGTCACCACAGCCCACGGTGAATCCGTTCACACCGGGGTGGGATTCACTGTGGTGAATTGGAACGCGTCACTTCTGAAATCACCCCATGTTCCGCAAAAAAAATATAGACGTGCACATTGTTCACAAAGATGTGTCCCCTTCATGAAAAAAACACAATACTATTGCTTTTCCTCACAAATGTGTGCAAGACACACTTGGAATGTTCCTCACAAGTGTGTGCATGACCACCTGGAAACTGCATCTCGTAATCTGCCTCCCATTGCATGTTTTACTATGAATACAAATTACCATGGCAGGAGAAGAAGCAGCTCCCATAAAATTGTGGTTAATGATAAAGTAATTATCCGAGGCCTAAGCTAGTGTTTCCAGATGAAACTTAATTAAACTGTCAAAGGTTAAAGAGCTGGCAGTATTATTAATTATTAGTGTATATTTATTTCATGATTATTCTGCAAAGCAATTTAGAAGAGACGGGGCTTCTTTTGTTGTTTACCGTCTTTCTCTCAATGATGCATCCCCTGTATCTTGAGACACCCCCCCCCCCCAATTTGGCTGTGCAGTACTTCAGAGGCATAGCTAGGTAGGAATGGATCCCTTTCCTTCCTATCCTTGTTGGTGCAGCCCCATCCCTCCCCTGCCCCCAAAACTGGTCCTCTATAAGCTGGTGGCCCTTTCCCATTTTCCAATACTTTTATGGGTAAAAGTAATTAGATTTCATTAACCCACAAAGCAGACTTTTGCTCAGGTTGCAGCCTGAGACATTCAGGAAGTCTTTAGTGAGTGCTAATCGCCCATTTGCCTATGCACACAATCCACATGTTCATGGGCCCCTCAGGCTTGTGGCCCGCCCCTGGTATTATAGCTATGCCCTCACAGTGCTTAGCACACTTGCTCTATTTTTAAACCTCTATCTACACAGCTGGATGTTCTTCTTGGATCATTTCTTAACCTACGGAACAGGTATTTTTGCTTTCCAACTAATCTTCCATTATCCACGTCAGTTAATTCCCAAGAGAGTTGTTCCGCATACACTCCATCTTGACATAAGGAATTACTTTTAATTTAATTTAATTTTATTGCTAACGTTTATATTTGTCCTCAAGCACCTTGGTAGTAATGTCAGTCCATCACACCACCAGGCCATTAAACTCTTTGAAATTACAATGTGCTAGATCAACCCCAAGCTGCAATGAAAACCATATGTTCCATTTGTTAATGTCCCGGTCACATGACATTAACTTCAATGGGTTTCTTTCCAGCTGTGAACACTGGAATACTAAGAGGAACAACAGGGCAGGAGAGAAGTGTCTGTACAGGACAGACTGAGTGTAAGCCTGCCTGTTCTCTCCTCTGCATCATTCTGTCCGTACCCCCAGCAGCACACAGAAGATCAGAACAGCAGCATTTAGTGTGCGTCATCATAGGTTAATAGGTATTTATAACATTTATAGGTAAGCATCCTTGACATGCAGACTGAGGTTATGTTATTGTGTGAATAATGCACTCGGCTTCCACTTAAATGTACAGGCAGACTTTTACTTTTGCCTACACTCTGCTCACATTTCGTGACTAATTCTGGAGGAGCTTGTTTTCTAGTCTATTCCATTCCTCCTTCATTCCTTGAAAATGAAGAAGAATAGGATGGGCTCATCCTAATTATCCTTGGACTACCGGGGAACCTGCAGAAATGTCAGCCATGGTATGTTCTGGAAACCGTATGCATGCACTTCTGCCTGTGTCCCAGACTTCAGGGTTGAGGGACTGTTGTGGTGGTCTACTGGTCTGGGCTGCTATTGCCCATAGATCTTTGGAAATGCCAAAGAGTGGGGTGCTACAGGGTGGGTTGCTGTAGTGCTGCAGCGGTTCTCGCATTCCCTGCTACTATCCCATGGCTGGGTCTACCACTGCTTGCTGGGCCATCGCAATTGGCATCCTCCTTGCAAGGTTCCTATTGTACATACAGTTGCAGATGCTCCTGTTTGAGCACACCACAAAATCTCCACTGTTGAGCATAACTGGCCATGTTTCTTGAGAAGATGACCAATGAAGCAAAGTAACATACAAATTGCTGGTGTTCTTCCTATTTCAATAACCTATCCAATGTCAATTTATGGAGAAGAATGTAAGACCTGACTGTATGTAAAAGGTTTTGTAAGTAAAAATTAGCCTTTTCTGCTTTCCATTAAAGTCTGATTGACCTTGCTATTACTACTCATGTGAGTATTCCTAAAGCATAAAAGAGACCCGATTGACTTCAGTAGGGCTCCCCCCATTATGTATTAAGACTACTCTTCCCATTCACTAACTAAAGACTGACTGGCTACCTCAAATTGTGCTTTGCTTAAAGTTGAAAGCTGGAATATTGCGGTATTAAAGCAGAAGTTATGTGATGCTGATTTCCTGCAAACAATACAAATTTACGACATGGTTCTGGTCCAGGAAACTTGGATGTGTGCTGAGTTAGCTTGTCAGGGTTTTGAGGTCTATCATGTTCCGGCAGTGCCGTCCCCTCTTCGTGATAGAGCAGGTGGTGGTTTGGCATTGTTAATTTCTTATTACCTCAGAGCTGTGATTAAATGGCTTATTTTGCCATCTGGCATTGTACTCTTCCTAGTGGCCTCCAATTGTTAATAGCCAATTACTATGTACCCCCAACATCTTCAACATACTATAAGTGGGAGCTATGGCCTCTCTCAGCTGAAATTAAGAGGAAAGCAGTGGAAAGTTATCCTATGGCTAATTTAATAGTAGGTGGAGATTTTAATACTAGGCTGGGCCAACCTTCATTCAATCAAGTGATCAAGGACACATCGGATGTACTCGTACCTCTTTTTAACAATTTGCATGAGTCAAGAGATGTAGTAAGATGCTCAAAGGTCCCTTTATTGGAATCACTTGTGGATGAGTTGGATTTAACTATAATGAATGGTTTACTTCCAGGCGACCTGGAAGGCCATTATACATATTACTCAAGCCTAGGTGTTAGTACTATTGATTATTTTATGGCTGTCTCTTATACACATCTAGATGTGTATAAGAGACAGCTATTGAACAGGTGGGCATTCCTCCAGTTAAGACCAGGTATACGGTTTGAGCTCGATAGTCCCCCCCAGATGGAAAAAGATTTACAGACTTTTATTTCACAGGAACCGGCGCAGACTTTAGCTACCCAAATTATGATGGTCTCTGACAAGACTGCAACAGCCTATGAAAATCTTATAGAGGCTATGAGGCCACTGTTTGTAATCTCAAAGGAATCAATTGGTACAATTGTAAAGGATCCAACCTGGTTTGATAGGGATAAGATATCAGAGGAAAAGGTTACAGAGAATCACCAGAATGTTGAAGCGAACCCCCACCAGGGCTAATAGGTGTACTTTTCAGCTCTGTAGGAAGCAATATCGTGAGTTTTCTGGCAAAGAAAAAGAATGAATTTCAAAACAAACAGTGGAAGGCTTTGACTGAAGCAGCTAATGCTAGGGACTCCAAACAGCTGGTCCCTGATAAGAACAGCCGGGTTAGGTAGGAAGCCCAATTTTGTTCCTCTGCGATCAGCTGACATATGGGAAAAGCACTTTCTGATTGTATTTTTGGATAGTTCAATCAGTCCAGTTAATGTTTTTTTGCCCTCTTGTGATAGGTTACAACACTGGGAGTCGGTGACTGAGAGAGAAATCTGTGATCTAATCGCCCAACTAAAGCCAGGGAAAGCTCTGGGAGATGATTTTTTGTCGGCAGAGATTATAAAAAGTCCATTTGGTTGGTGGGCCTCTTTACTAGCCCCCATTTTCACACATATTAATGACACAGGAAGGATGCCTAGGAAGTGGCTGATGAGTGTGGTCATCCCAATTTTAAAAAAGGGTGATCTTACAATCCCTGCAAATTATAGGTCGATTAGCCTATTAAGTGTAGCAGGGAAATTGTACGCTAAATTTTTGTTATCTAAACTCCAGCTATGACTGGATTACAAGGGTTTTTTGGAACCAGAACAGACAGGCTTCCGTAAAGGACAATCCACAGTTGAACAGGTATACGTGCTATCCCATCTTATTAATAAGTATGTTCTCCAATGAAAAAGTTATGTGTTTTATTGATTTACGCGCAGCATTCAACTTGGTGAATAGAGAGAGACTTTGGCATAAGCTTAGCGTAACTACATTGGATCCTCGTTTACTCTTCTTGTTGATTCAGTTACATAGTTCAAATTCCCTTCAAGTACAGTATGCCTCTACAGAACCAATTACAACAGAAATCCCTGTAAATAGGGAGGTACAACAGGGATGTATATTGGCCCCTCACTGTTCAATATTTATTTGAATAATGTGGTGTCGTTCATGAGGAGAGATGAGTTGCATCCACCTAAGCTTGGAACTAGGGAAATCTTTATTTTACTGTATGCGGTTACATTAGGTCAGGTCCATAATACTGCACGAGCTATACAAAATTTCTACCATGGAAAAGGTGGCAAGCAAGTCTTGCCAGCCTTGCGTTTATATACCGCTAAGGTTATAAGCCAACTTTTGTATGCCATACCAATTTGGGGGGTGGACTATCTGGAGGTTCTCCAAAATGGTTTTCTGAGGGCTATTTTGGGGGTCCCTAGGAGTACTCCACAAATGCTCTTGCGGGCCAAAACATGTAGCAGTATGATCAGGCCTCTGGTACTGATTATGATGATTAAATTTGGGCTAAAAGTCATTTTGTTTGCAGCTGACTCATCCCCTTTGATTCAATTGATCCAAGTTGGTGAGGCGCCTAGTAAATGGGCTCTCAATTGAACACGAATTGGTCAAACTGGGGTTCTCTAGAGTTTGTCTCCTTCCGCTTGGCTTTAAGGGGGTAGCTTATATAACTAAAAGGAGAATACCCCACCCCGGGCTGTTCGCAGGAGGGGTGCAAATTTATTAAATAAATAAATAAATAAATAAATACTTGATCAGGAGATGCAGAGAAGTGATTCTGACCTGGTGGCGCAAAGGGTCGCTGAGAATTTCCTTTCTATAAAACCCTCTTTGTTTCCTTCGAGTTACCTGGTCCAATGGAAGGATCTCGCATTAGGCAGGCCTTTACTTTATTTAGGTGTGGGGTTAATCCATCAGCCTTAGTTGAGGGGTGGTATAAGTACATACCGAGACAGAATAGGCTATGCTTACTATGTAATGAGAGAGAAATTGAAAATGTTGCCCATATTCTACTGTGCTGTCCGGCTTATGGTGATCTCCGGATGTCTCTCCTGGGTGAGTTTTTGATTAATTTCCAAAATCTGCCTAGGGATAAGTTACTCTGGAAAACGTTGTGTCCACGCGATACTAGCTGCTCGAGAGCGGTAGCTCACTTTTGCTTTGGTGTCATAATTCACAGGCAAAAATTGTTTGGAGAATAATAATAATTACTGGATAGTACTCATTTCATGTGGATGATATGCGGTTATCCTGAGTCTGGTAATATCTATCCTGAGCTGCCAATTATATCTTTGTTTATTATGGCTGCACCTGGGGTTCAGGTTAGATGCCATAGTCTGTAGTTGAAATAGTTTGATGAATGACCTTGTGCTGATCTTTGCTTAAAGTCCATGTTAAGGTGTTACTCTTAGTTTATTGTAATATGTTTTTAGAGTTTTGATTCTGGATTAGGTTATTGATTTCAGTTAATTTTACCTGTTTGTTTTTGTTATAACTTATGTTAATACAAATAAAGAATATGATGATGATTAAGACTACTCTGGAAGGGTTGCATACTCAGACTCAAAATAGAACTACAAAAGCAGTAGCTTGTGGTGTTCATAGTTGGATAAAGTATATAATAAACTTTGGCAAATATTTGCATGATGCTGAAACTATCATTAAATTTTTTTTTAATACAAGAACTGGCAGATTGAGTCAGGCCAATGGTCCATCTAGCCCAGCATCTTGTCTCTGATGGTGTCCAGTTTTAGTGCATCAAACTACATAATAGGTGATGCTAGGTCATAATGGAATGACCCTTCACAATGGAGGGATGTAAAAAGTGGTGTGCCCCAAGGATCTGTACTGGGACAAGTTGTTTTCAATGTATCATTAATGATCTGGAAACTACAGATCGGTTAGCTTGACGTCTGTGCTGGGCAAAATGGTGGAAACTAAAACTATCATTAAGAACACAATCACTGGGCATATTGATAAACGTGGCTTAATGGCAAAGAGCATGGATTTAGCAAAGGGAAGTCATGCTTCACTAATCTCTTGGAATTCTTTGAGGGCGTAAACAAGCATGTGGACAGGGGAGACCCAGCAGATATAGTCTACCTGGATTTCCAGAAAGCTTTTGATAAGGTCCCACATAAATGACTCTTAAGAAAATTAAAAAGCCATGGGATAGGAGGTAGTGTTTTGCTATGGATTGGTAACTAATTAAAGGATAGGAAGCAAAGAGTGGGACTAAAAGGTCCATTTTCACAATGGAGGGATGTAAAAAGTGGTGTGCCCCAAGGATCTGTACTGAGACAAGTTCTTTTCGGTGTATTTATTAATGATCTGGAAAAGGGTGTTGAGAATGAGGTGATCAAATTTGCAGATGACACCAAGTTATTCAGAGTAGTCAGAACACGAGCAGACTGTGAGGAGCTGCAGCAAGATCTTACAAGACTGGGTGCCTGGGCATCTAAATGGCAGATGAGATTTAATGTGGACAAGTGCAAAGTGATGCACATTGGGAAAAATAATCCAAATTATGAGTACACAATGCTGGGTACTAAGCTAGGAGTTACCACTCAGGAAAAGGATCTGGGAGTGATTGTGGATAATACACTGAAATCCTCAGCCCAGTGTGCTGCAGCGGTCAAAAAAGCAAATAGAATGTTAGGAATTATTCGCAAGGGAATAGAGAATAAAACTGAGGATGTCATAATGCCTCTATACAAATCAATGGTGCGACCGCACCTTGAATATTGTGTGCAGTTCTGGTCGCCCCATCTCAAAAAAGACATAGCGGAACTAGAAAAGGTACAGAGAAGGGCAACAAAAATGATCCAGGGTATGGAACAGCACCCGTATGAGGAGAGGCTTGATAGGTTGGGGCTCTTCAGCTTGGAAAAGAGACGGCTGAGAGGAGATATGATAGAGGTCTATAAAATCATGAGTGGTGTGGAACTTGTAAACAGGGAACGGTTATTTACCCTCTCAACTAGTACTAAAACTAGGGGACACTCCATGAAACTCACAGGTGGCAGAGTAAAAACAGACAAAAGAAAGTATTTTTTCACTCAGCGTACAATTAGGTTGTGGAATTTACTGCCAGGGGAGGTGGTCAAGGCCAGCAGTATAGCTGAGTTTAAAAGAGGTTTGGACAAGTTTCTGGAAGATAGTTCCATTAGCAGCTATTAGCCAGATAGGATTGGGGAACAAAACCCTTTACTATTGGGAGCCTGGGGATGACCCACAGGGAATGGATAACATGGTGACCTGTTGGGTGCTTCTCCCAGGCCCCCGTGACTGGCCACTGTCGGAGGTAGGATGCTGGGCTCGATGGATCATTGGTCTGACCCAGTATGGCACTTCATATGTTCTTGTGACCCATTGTCTGCTATTCACTCCTAGCCTCTGGCAGTCAGAAGTTTCATCCTTGACCAACTTGTCTAATAGGTGACTCATGGGGGACCATGGGGAGCATATGCTCTCCCAGCTTTTTTGGAACCCTATAGAACCCTATAGATCCATTTCTATAGGGTTGTCCAGCCCCCAATTATGTGGTTCCCCCCCCCCCCTCAAACTATCAACAGTTAGCGGTTGTCAATGCCAATAGCTATTTATGGGCCTATTCCCTAAGAATGTATCTGGTTATGCTATTGGCCTTCACAACCGACCTTGTATCTACCAAAATCTGCTTTCTGTTAGCTCCCAGGACAAAGCAAACATAAATCAGAACTTCTGACTCTCTGTGGACTTCTTCAGTGTGGGGGAAACTCTGGATGCTGTTGAGGCACTCTAGTATAGGGGTTCCCAATCTTTTGCCTGTATGACACCTTTTTGAGACTTTTGTGTAATCATATAACCCCAGACAGCAAACAAGACATGCAGAATATATAAAACATTAATTGAGGTCATGACTCCCCCTCATCCACAGATGGCACAACAGCACTTGGGGACATGACCCACCATTTGGGAATCTCTGTTCTAGTGACTCTCGCAGCACTTAGTACTGGTTCACTATGTAGGGCTCATAGCTAGAAAGAAGGAAATACAGTTGTGCTGTCTTTGTGTTTGTTTGTGTAGAGGCCATGCATATATTTTTTTCACTCGCATATCTGGAAAGTGAAAAAAGCCTGAAGACACGCACAGGTTCTGCTAATGAGGGAAATTAAAGGTCATTGTAATAGACAGCTCCAAAGTTGTTGCAGGACCAGGACCAAGAGTGGGATGGCTAAGTCCTGCCATGATACAGTCTCTGAGGAGCAAGGTAGAGATGAGCAAGCACCTATCCTGTTAAGTCATCTGGGGCCCAGACAGGCAGATGTTAATTGGCCAAGTCAGTGGCAATTAGTCCAAATGAGAGCTATGGGAGCAGGTGGCTGGAGGCGAGGCTGGCTGGGGATATTTATTTTATTTATTTATTTATTTATTTATTTATTTATTTTCCAGATTTATACCCCGCCCCCTCCTGCAGCGCAGCTCGGGGCGGCTTCCAACAGTCAACAATAAAACATTAAAATTCCTTTAAAAATATTAAATATAAAATGTACCATATAAAACAGGGCTAGAAAAATAATAAATAAATAAATGGGTGGGGGACTAAAATCATCCCTCCCCACCCTCCCTCCCAAAGGCCTGGGCAAACAGCCAGGTCTTACAGTTCCGCCGAAATGTTAAAAGGCTTGGGGCCAGGCGAGCTTCCTCCGGAAGGGAGTTCCACAGCCGCGG
>QEPC01015305.1:14436-24987 GCA_003113815.1 Sphenodon punctatus | reverse complement strand
TCTCTCTCACCCAACACACAAACCGAACCAAAACATACAGCCAGCCAATCCAACAAAGTCAAACACAGTCAAACACAGCCAAAAACACACCAACTGAGTCAAACACACACTCACTCGCCACACAGCTCCGCACGCACACGAATTTCCGTTTTTCTGTGCTTCCGCTTTCGATTTCGGGCTCTCGCGTGATTTCAATGGCCGAACGGCCGAACACGAATGGGCGAACACAAACTCGGTGAACGGCCGAACACGAACGGCTGAACACGAACTGTGGTCTGTTCGCCCATCCTTACAAATAAAAGATGAATAGTGGTATAAAAAAAAGTTATAAAGGGATAATTGTTGTTGTCCAGCAATGTCCATGAAACTAGGCACTGCACAAGCACACATGAAGACTCAAAGCCCTAAATAATTTACAATTAGAGGTAGGATGATCTTTTTGGTCTGACTAAAAGTTTAACAAAATACAGGGATTCAATTTGATTTGATTTTTAAAATTTTACTACCCTGCCCCTTCTGCCACAGGCAGCTTGGGGTGGCTCACAATTTATAAAACATTAAAACAACAATTAAAAACAACTAAAAGGAGGAAGAAAAATACCCACTCCACCCCAAAACCCTCCACCCCCTCACCCATCTCCCCCGCCAAATGTCTGGCAGAACAGCCAGGTCTTACAACTTCTCCAAAAAGAGGGGAGATCAGGGGCCAACCGTGCCTCCACTGGAAGGGAGCTCTACAGCCGTGGTGCAGCCACTGAGAATACCTTCCCCTGCATGACCCCCCCCCCGAAGACTTGGGGGACCTCGAGCAGGGCACCCCCAGATGACCACAGGGGCCGATCCAGCACCCAGGGTGTGAGGTGGTCCCACAGATAGGTAGGACCTAGGCCATTTAGGATTCAAATGCTATGAATAGTCAATGAAAATTTCAGTATAGAATTTGACCCACATCATAAAGTTCAAGGCTTTCTGCAGTAGGGCACAAGGCCTCTTCTGTGCCCTACAGCTGGGATCAGCTTCTTCTCCCCCCTCTTTCAAAAACCTCACAGGAGAAGTTATTTTTAATTTATTCATTCATTCATTCATTCATTCAAAGATTTATATCCCGCTCCCTTCAGCCCTATGGCAGCTTGGGGTGGCTTAATTTTTTTTTTAAAACAATATATAAAAACAATACATTGGGGGATTACTAAAACAATAAAAACAACAACAAAGAGGTAAAAACCACTGGTAAAAAACCCCCACCATTAGAAAAGCCCGACGAAAGTCCAACAGGCTGGGAGCAATGCGAGCTTCTTCTGGGAGGGAGTTCCACAGTCATGGTGCAGACACCAAGAATGCCGTCTCCATCGTGGCCCCCCGGTTCACCCGGGGGACCTCCAAGAAGGCGCCCCTGGCAGACCACAGAGGTCACCCCAGGGCCTGAGGAGTGAGGCGGTCTCTCAGATAGGATGGGCCCAGACTGTGTAGGGCTTTAAAGATCAAAACCAGCACCTTGAATCGGGCCCGGAATGTTATGCCCCCCATTCAAACCTAAGAGCCCACATGCATCCTCTGGTGCCCCAGCCCACTGCACACAGGCACCTGGGATGAGTGGGATGGCTGACCATGGTAGAACCAGGGTGTCCCACCTAACTAGGTCTCCTTGATGTTATGTGGATGTGATGGGTAAAGATTTGAATATAGAAATATGAGTGCGCCAACTATGCTTGATTTCTTGGAAGTAGTTTCAAGGAGAATACCTGAAATGATGTCCAATTCCCAGCCTGACAGGTGTGGAGACCAGAGTCTGTAGGGTCACTGGTGCAGGACTGCACCATAGGGTGTTTTTAAACCAGATGCTACCATACATGGCCACCCAGGAGTCACTCATCCATCCACACATCTCAAAGTGATGCGGGGTGATGCATGCTCCCGTGAGTCACACAGCACCGCTCATGGCACACTGCTGAGACATTTGGAGTGCGCCATGCAGGGCAAGCCAAAAAAAGTGTGGGGCAACTGGTGCCCATGCATCCTCAGCTTGTATGACCTGGGGCAGCCACCCATGTCGTCAGACAGGTTCCCCACTCACGGGCACTGTGGGTGGTGTCTTGCAAGTCACAGGAACTGACCATAAGTGCTGGGAAGCCAGTGCTCACACCCGGGACATGTCAATTTCAAAGGCCAGCCCAGCATGCTTCACTCTCATCCATGGCCCATGGCAGGGGAGTGCGAGGTGGCTGCTGGGGTAGCCACGCGGGGAGCCGCCCGTTAGAATCCCGAGTGACTCCACCCGAGTGGCTGCTCTGTAGCTGTGCCACTCAGCAGCCACAGATTCCACCCCCTTCGCCCACCCCTTGCTCATTTAAGAACATCTGTAGTGTGGCCTGGACCCAGAGTCAGGTAAGCTATCAGCATGGGAGCTGGACTAGGAATCAGGGAAAACAAAACAACCAGTGATTCAGGGCATCAGAAACAAACAGGAAATCAGGAAATGCCAGTGATGCAGGGAATTAAGACCAAGTAAGGAATCTGAGCAGGCACTCACTCAAGGTGCCCACCAATGGCAAGTGAGGCAGCCTTTTGGTTGCTGGGAACTCTTCAAGTTTGTTCCGTTGACCTTTTGTAGCATTATAAAGGATGTGATCAAGGCCAGTAGCATAGCTGGGTTTAAAAAAGGATTGAATAAATTCTTGTAGGATAGGTCCATTAATGGCTACCAGTCAAATAGGTCGAGAGATGTAACCTCTGACTGTCAGGACCTGGGAGTGAATAGCAGGGATTGGATCACTCCATTATGACCTGTTGGGTACTTTTCCAACGCAACCAAGAGTGGTCACTGTCGGAGACAGGATACTGGGATCAATGGACCATTGATCATCTGACCTAGTATGACAGTTCTTATGTTTTTATGTTCCTAGGCCTATCAGTTGTCCAGAGGCATGGCCTGTCACTCAAAGCTCTGGGGACGGAGAGATCTGGAGTTGCAGGCTGTACAGCCAGAAATATTTATCTTTCATTCTCTGCTTGCAGTGGCAGAGTGGGCAAAGCTCCTGTCTCTAGAGCCCCGGGTTCTTGATTAGACCTAGAGCCCTAGGCTAGGCCTGGGAACCCCGCTGAATCCTGACAAAAGGGGGTGGGAATGCAAGAGTTTTTAATACACGTGCAGTATGTAAGAGAATTCTGGCCTTACTTAGAGTTTTGGATACACAAGCACATGTGGCCTTAGCTAAGCTGCTTGTGAACATGCACGTGGGGCATATGACTTAACTTATGGACAGACACATTAGACTTTTAACCAGCTCAAGTTTTTACATCATTTCATTTCATCTCCATTGAGGTGAAAGGAGTCTTCCTTCATAGGTACTTCAGCAACGTGTCCAGGGCAGGTTGGTTGAAAAGAATTTCAAATCTCTCCTAATAAGGTAATTAACGTAAATTTAACCTTTGGTTGTATCAGTCTTAAGCATCAATTAGATGGCATCCTTGCCTGATAAGAATGATGTTTTAGATTTTTAAAAGTGTCTGGTGACAAAATACCAGTTGGCTGGAACCATTGGATTCCTGCCTTTTGTCTTTTTTAACTCCTCCACAGAGTTTTAGCAATAAAACATAAAGTTACTTTCTTACAAAGGTCTTTGACCAGAAGTTTCCTGATTTTTCCCAATTGGGAAGTTTTACTTGTGCTTTGGAGTTGTTTTAAAGACTATTCTATGTTTCATGTTCTTTCCTTCTTTTAGGATCTTCTGATTTAACAGTTTACTCAACTTAAATCTGGACTTTACCTCCAATTTAGGATTTGAATTTACAAAATTCCAGTATTTTATCAGTTCTTAGCATTTAAAAAAATAATAATTCTATTTCACCTTTAACTTACATAGACTAAAACAATTTAATGTAGATATTTATTTATTTGTTTATTTATTTGTTATATTTATTAGCCGCCCCCTCATGCCCATAGCATCCCGGGGTGGCTTACAACACTAAAAACAACAACAATAATAAATTATTAATTTTAAACATTTTTTAAAAATATCTCCCCTCCCCCCCACCTACCCCTCCCTCCCACCCTCCCCTCTGAAGGCCTGGGCGAACAGTCAGGTCTTGCAAGCTCAGCGGAATGACAGCAGACCTGGGGCCAGGCGAGCTTCCTCCGGGATGGAATTCCAGAGTTGCGGCCCGGCCACTAGAATGCCCGTTCCATTGTGGCCTCCTGCCTAACATGGGGGATCTCCAGGAAGGCGCCCCCAGTAAACCGCAGGGATCGCTCTAAGATGCAGAGGGCGAGGCGGTCCCCGAGGTATGAGGGGCTGAGACCATGTAGGGCTTTATAGATCAAACTAACACCTTGAATCTGGCCCACTACACTATAGGCAACCAGTGCAGAGTGCGGGGCACAGGTGTGATGTGCTCCCGCCGACCCGTCCCCGTAAGGAGAAGGGCCGCTGCGTTCTGCACTAGCTGCAGCCTCTGGACCAGAAACAGGGGAAGCCCCACGTAGTGCCTTATACCTTGTTTATAACACCATATATTATCATTTATAACACAATTTGATCCAATATTGCTAATGTCTAACATTTGTCTAATGTTAATACATTTCTAGACGTGTTAAACAACAAAGGTGTAAAATAATAGTCTTTCAGAAAAGAATAGGCATGTCTCATGTCCATGAACTTCTCACTTCACAATTTGGAACAATATTAACCCTAGCAAGTCAAAAAATTCCACTGTGCTAATCTGGTGTTGGGGTCAAACAGGCCCTAATTAAGCCATAATTTTGAAAAACAAACAAACCGGGTTAATCTGAAAATGACCCTAGCTATCTAGAAACAAATGCACATTTTATCAAGATTTGTCATGGGGAGGACAGGAATAGGTACAACAGAAAAGGAAACGGGGTCAATAATACCCCACAATGTTAACAATACAAACTACACAGGAATGGCAGTGGGGTCTAATTGACTCCACCATTTTGGGGGATATGAAATACGAACACATTGCAAACGTAGCAAATGAAAATGAAGGCAACTTAAGAAGGTGAAGAAGGTTAAACTTGAGCCGGTTAAACTTAAGAAATGCAGACAACCTATCTGCTCTGCAGTTGGGGTCTAATTGACCCCACCATTTATGGAACATGATGAAATATGAACACATTGCAAAAGTAACATTTTCAACTAAATGAAAATGCAGGCAATTTAAGATTAAGAAGGTGTTGTTAAGGTTAAACTTAAGAAATGCAGGCAACTTAACTGCTGTGCAAACCAACAACACAATTGCAAAGCTGAGCTTTCAACTGGTGTGCTAAGTATTTACCAAGAAATTAGTGATTCTATCTAATTATCTTTGTATTCCTCTGAGATGGCTCCAGAAAGTCTCCTGATCTGCCTTTAGATAACAACCTTACTACAAACAGGTGTTGACCCTTTCTGACAAAAGGGTCACTTAGCAAGTAAATGGAGGGGTGGAAACTCCCCCCTATGGCTGATTGGTAAGTAGTATTCATCAGTATGAACTTTGCAAGAAGCTATGAAGAAAAACAAACAAACAAACCAGTTTTGAAGGTTTACACCAGGAAGGTGATAACTGCTAAAAATATACAACATACTTTGTTTGTAAACTGGTTTCTTTAGCCCCCCAAATGCCTTTGTAGTGATATTTTTGTACACACGAAAATGTCATTTATGAAAACTGACACAATGCTATATTATTTTTCTATTTCCTCTTTTCTCACAACAAATGGAAAGAACAGGTTCTGGTTTAAGCATTTAAAGAAATAATGAAAAATAAGCCATTTTAACAGCATTTTGGAGGTCAATTTTACCCACAGCACCCTAGGCGCATAATATTTTCAATTTCCTATGCAATACAATTGGGGTCAAACTGGCCTCAACAGCATCAGAGTATAAACCTTAAATAAAAAAAATTACAAGTGCAGGGGGCATGAAACACCACAGAGCAGTTGAGCCCATTATGGTTGAGGAATAATAGAGTATCGAGTGGAAGAAGTTTGCTTTAAAAAATTTATTAACTGTTTTGTACCCCTCTCAGGTCGATTTGACCCCACCTATTGGGCTAGGGCTAAACATCACAAGGAGAAGGAAGCTCAATATTGCTAACTAAAAAACTGTTACTATTGTAGAGACTTTGATCTAGTATTCCTTGAATATTTAGGCAATACCTACCTTCTGTTCCACAACCAAGGTGTTTTGTTTTTTACACAAGGAAGAAAAGAACTCATGCAAAGAGGACAATCTTGTCTTTGGCCCCATCAAGTCACATGGATTTCAAGGTATTGACTCATTTAAATCATGAGAATTTCAAGCTAGTGACATCAATATAGGTGGGGGAAAGACCAGGAGATGCTTTACTAATGTTCTATTTTGACAGGAGATAGTTTCATCAAGGAAGTGTTAGGGACAGAGTTAGTGAGAGACATAGTCCCTGTTATATGTCTGCAAAGCCTCCTGGAACTCTGGTTAAAACTCACTTGTGAGATTTTATATATATATATATATATATATATATATATATATATTAAATGAACAACCCACAACCACCACCACAACAACCATAGCTAGGCTGGAATGGACCCTATTACAGACAATGGAACAGGCCTTCACATGCTTCTATGGGACACAGCTAAACTAGGGAGCATGGAGTCACCTACCCAGGCTTGTGGGCCCTGTTGCAGCTCCACCCTCTCCCCCATTATAGCTGTGCCTATTATAGTTCCTGTGTTCCCCACCTTAAAGCCACAGAACTACTTATGCTGCATAAAGCTAAGCACATGCCTAATGGTGTGAAAGATTCCAGGGGCCTGCTCTTTCTGGCTGTGATCCAAAGCCCATTGAAGTCAATGGAAGTATTTCAATGGGCTCTTGATCTGTTTGTGTTCTGTCATCTACAGCATCTATCACACGTAGGGGCACAGTAATATTACTAAAAGCAATAATTAAGCACCCCTAACAAATCCTTTACTTGATCAATATTGAAACAGGTAGGTGTCCTCATTAAGACTGATTGCACATAGTTCACCTATCATTGGTTGGCAGAATTATTTATTTTTTGAAATATTGGTGAAATAGTCAACACATTGATTTCTTTTCTCATTTCAGTAGAGACCTTTTATCCAGACATTTCAGAGGGCATGCTTTTTTCTTTTGTCCACATAAAGGGGTTTCTATTGTAACATTAATTCAATGTATTTGAGAGTTGCTGGGAACATAAGGTGTATCTGGAATAAGGAAAGATCAAGACCGGAGAGGTCCATTTAAAGGCTTTCTGCTGTATTTGAAATTGTTAGATGTTTGCTTTGAAGAGACGAAGTTCAGCCTATGTGTGTCTTCTTGGATATCCTTGCTTGTGGTTAAGTATTACTTCAGGTATTTGATATATATGATTTGATACTAGAGCTGGGTCAGTGTTTCCAATCTAAGAATGATTGAGCTAATCTTTATATGATTCCACTTTCAAAGCGTATTTTTGGTTTTGGTGAATAAGGACCTGAACTTTGTTTTCTGAGAATGTTCACAAATTTCACGTGTGTGGATGTCTGCAAAGAGCAAATGAAAAAAAATGGATGCGAACACCATCAAAGTTCAGTTTCGCTCACAACTCAAAATGTTCATGATCTTTTTCTTCACCATTTAGAGGCTGCATAACAAAGGTTTCATGAATCTCCCATCACAAAAGTCTAAAACTGCCAACCTTTTCTTAGAACAGTACAGAGCCCTTTACTCTGTCGTCCTTTGGCTGGTGGACATTACTGATCTTTTAACTTGTGGCAATCTTCAAGCAGAGCTGGTCACCATGCATTGCTTTCTCGTCCAACCAAGCCTGGTGGTTGTAATCTCAACTGGGGGGAGTAGTGTTGTCTTACCTGTTTATGGATTGGTGGAATGCTTGCTTAGTTAAGTGGAATTTGAAAGATTCCCCTGCTTGTGATTGTGGCACTCCTATCCAGGCAGTAAGTAAAATTTATTGGCACGGGCTTCCGCCATGGCCTAGAAACCAGGCAGTGGTCCAGGCAGTTGACCATCTTTTGGAGGAATGCCTTCTAAACCAACTGGACTGTCAGCGCAGCTATTTACAAGATCTTTCCCCTGTTGCTGTTTTACAACTCTAGAATGCCTATATACTCTCCTGAACCACATGCAAGAAGAAGAGAAGATTAGGTTCCTCCCAGCGTTATCTCACCTTTCCGCCCTACACTAGCCGCCTCTGTCCAACCTCTGTTTTGCCCTTACTGCTGAGAAATACTTTTGAAGAGCATTGCTTTATAGCATGCTGGTAGTATGAAATCAGTCTCCATGAAATGTTTGGCCATCAGTCTTCCATGTGATGAAACCATGGCAATTCTTGGTGCCTGTGCACATCCAAGCAAAAGACAGGAGAACAGACTCATTAATGAGAAAGTCCAAAAACAAAATCTTGGTGAATCCAGGTCATGTTCACACTGCAAAGAGCTGCTTCAAAGATGTCAGTAAATGAGACACTCTATGCATGTTAATGAGAGAAATGTCTTAATTCATTTCAGCTGTAGCCTGCCAAGGCGTTTTGCATCTTCAATACTGATCAGATACCATATGCAAATATGATAATATTGTACCAACATGACCTTCAAATACCTTCCTTTTATTTGAACTCAGCCTCTCATGAAAACAGTGTAGAAAATATATATGCGAGCATTCGGTGGAGTCCCAAATGGTATACATCCCGTCCCCCCAAAAAACCTCTAGATAGTGGTAGGGTATATCTTCCAAGATGCCTGCTCACTCCATGTAGACCAAATGCCAACTGATATTAATGAGAGTCATGCATTGCTATCAAGAGGAAATCTAGACATCTAAGAGTGTTTTCAAAAGAGACGATAGCCCACTGGAGTCAATGTTTGGTCCGTACAGCCCCGACTCATATGTTTAGAGCAACCTAATAAACAGGCAGTCCCTACGTATAGTTCTTGTGAGTATGGTCAGACAATATAACAGTACATGGATAGACAGTGGATATTTTCAGATATGATGCTACCACAGGTGGCCTGTCACCAGGGTTGGGGGTTTTACACACTTGTGGGGAGTCCACTCACAACTGAGGCTCTGGCCCTGGCTCTGATGATTTGGAATGGAGGCTATATGCCCATCAGAATAGAAGTGTGGCCTTATAGATCTCCAGGAGATCAGGCCTCTATCATAATTGGGCACAGAGCGAGAGCAATCCAGGGAGACCAGGTCTTGCCCCACAATAACACTCAGTCCAACTATTCTGAGAAGGGGGAAAGGGTTAAGAGTGGAACATGTGCGGGGTAGGCCTGGGCCCGGGGTTTCAGGGTAGGGATGACGGGGCACACACCACTCAGAAGTAGGAACAAACCCAGGAGAGGGTAGGGATGAGGACGCGCACACACTCTCTCTCTCTCTCTCTCTCTCGGGTGGGGAGCACTACAGGGGTCTCAAATGCACGGGGCTCGGGGTCACATGCACACTCACCAACTCACACTATTCAACAAGAACGTGCTACTTAGCTTGCAAAGGGCCGGTTTCTCTGCGATCACCAGCGCTGGGGCGAGCTCCTCGCTGGGCTTTAAACTGAAGGCCTTCAGTTGCGTGAGGGTGAAGGGGACGTGGCCGCTGGTCCCCGAATGGGCTGACTGCCTTGCAAACCGGTGCCCGCGTCGGGATGCGTTGATCTGTCAGTGCCATTGCTCCGCCGTGTCAGGAGTTGTCAAGGTGCCACTGGAGTGGGGGGGAGCATGAAGGGTTCGAAGTCATCACGGGTAGGCGGGGCTTACATGACCACGCTTTACCCTAGCATGGCCACCATGGTGGTGTCAAATTTGGCTACTGCCTTTAATGTCTGTACAACAGAATTTAAATTTTGGACTTTAGAAAGGGTTGGTTTGTCAGTGAGAGAGAAGGAACACATGCTTTTAAGGAAAGAAACACAATGGATTTTTAGGCTGAATTCTGTTGAACTCTTTGGACTAAATGAAGTTCTTTATTATTATTATTATTATTATTATTAACAAACATTTATATAGCGCCAGCAGTGTACCTGGCACTTTACAAAGTAATAAAATAGACACGGTTCTTGATTTTCAGCTGTTTTCTGTAATGCTGCGGAGTGGTTTATTAGTGTTTGAGGCCTTTTTAATACTTATTTTATTGGTTAATCATCTATATTTACTAGGGGTGGGAAACCGGTAGAATCCGGTATCCGATAATGCCGGTATCGGGCGTACCGGCATTATCGGATTCGGCCCGGTAATCCGGACCCGGTACCAGATTTCTGGGTACCGGTTTTTTTTTTACATTGCAGCCATTTAAAAATGGCTGCAATGTAAAAAAAATTTAAAGCCCCAGCCAAAAAGTTTTTTTAAAAAAAACCCTCCCCGAGTCCAGGCTGCGCGGGTGGAAGGGGGGACACCCCCCACCCACCCTGCCCAGCCTGGCTTTTTGTTTAACAAAAGAGTAAGCGACCCCCGAGGCGAGGCGAGGCCCCCCCCAGCACCAGCGGCCGCGGCGTCCCCGCAGCCGCCGGTAAGTATGACCCTGACCCGATCCCTGGGGGGGG
>QEPC01015304.1:1514284-1525068 GCA_003113815.1 Sphenodon punctatus | reverse complement strand
CCCCCAGTCCTGATCCCCACCTCACCCCCAGCTCTGCCAGGGACCCCTCAGTTAAGGTGGCCACCTATGCACATTTGTAAGGAATGCTTATGAAAAATACATGTTATGGGGCCTCCATTGGCACCTTAGGGCCTGCAACATGTATTTTTTCATACGCGTTCCTTACAAACGTGCACCGTTGGCCACTCTGCCCTCGGTCCTGATCCAAAGCCCCCCCACTCTTCCCCTCTCCTCCGCAGGTGGCGTGCCCGGCAGATTGTGAAGAACATCCCCCCATCGGACATGGCACAGATCAAAGCCAAGGTGGCGGCTATGGAAGAGCTGCACGGGCTGCGGAAAGACTGGGGCTGCCAGCGGAGCTGGGTTCGGGATTACCTCGCCTCCGTGAGTCTGTGGTCTAGGCGGGGGGGGGGGGGTCGGGTCTCTTGAGGTAGTGATGCCGTCCGTCTGCTCAAGCTAAGCAGGCGAGGGGGGTCTTGCTGATTCTGCGAGGGGAGCAGACTGGGGGGGTGGACTGTTGTGCTGGGGGCCGCACAGAGCAGGGAGAACAATTGCTCCTAGGGACTCTGGCTTCTGCTACCCAGAACGGAGGCCAGGCTCTGGTTGCTGTAGCAACAGTGGGAGTTTTTAAAAAAAATAAAATAAAGCCAACTCTGCTGTAGCCTTGACTCTTCTATGCCCCCAGCTCTATCTCCCTCTCCCTCCGCTTGCTGTGCTCCCCTCCGCAGTGCTCCACTTGAGCTGGGTTCCTACCAGCACTCGTTAAGCTATGCAGCATCTCGCAGGTTTCGTGTTTGGATGGGAGGCTACCACTTGCTGTTTCTTTCCCTGTAGGAAATGAAAGCGCCTGTGCTAGGGTGCGAGCTGCATTTCTCATAGCCCTACAACCTGCATTTCTCTAAAATGGGCATTATCTGGCCACCCTAGCCTGCGATGTGGTCGTCATGCAGTGCTGCTGGCCTGGCCGCATCCCAACGCTGCTGGTATTTTCTGACTCCCTAAATCTCCCTGGACACAGTCCCATCACATTTGACCTTAGAATCCTTGGAGACCATTGCTATGGGCTGTCTCGGCCCCTCCCCAGATGTGGCTGCATTTCCGTGAGGGGGAAGCTTTCAATCCCATTTCAGTCAGGGTGGAAGCCATCATGCGAGGGGGCCATCTCAAGATGGCAGCTGTTGCATGAGTGGAGCTTAGGGTTGCCACCTATGCAAATCTTTTAAGGAACTTGTATGAAAAATACACATTGCAGGCCCTGCATCCTAATGCAGGCCCTGCAACATGTATTTTTCATACGTGTTCCTTAAAAATGTGACTAGCTGGCAACCCTAGTGGGGCTGCCTCTGGGGCTGGAAACCAAGATGGCAGCCGTCATGCAAGTGTGGGCTTCTCTGTGGTTGGAAGGCAAGATGGCAGCCATGGTGAGTGGGGTCCCCTCTGGGGCAGGTAGCCAAGATGGTGGTCAGCACTGCTCCTAGGTGTGAAGGAAAGGCCCGCGTTAGCTGTACAACATTCGCCCCATCTCTTGGGCCCTGCCACAGGCACAAGTGGCTAACTTTGGGCTAACAATTGTGAGAGACGCTTGCTCCACCTAAGCCCCCCGCCCCCATGACCAAGGAACTGCAGGGGGGAGAAAATTTGTGGGGGACACATCCCCCTCCTATCTCCCCCTGCCCAAGGGAGGGGCACAATGTGCCTGGCTCCCACCCTGCCCTGGGTTTGCCCTGGGTTTGCCCTGGATGACTGGGGCAGTAAACAAGTGCCTAGCCCTCCTGTGCTTATCCCAGGCAGGGCCGGTGAAGACTTCAATCCTCCCCCTGCCCTCCCCCCAAGCTTGTGGGATTGACTGGCCCCTTGTTCTGGGCTGGCGGAGCAGCCTGGCTGGAGCAGGTGGCGACTGGATGGACTGAGTCGCCTTCTCCTGCCGGCTTCCGGAGCTGGCAGTGCTCCGCAGCCGCCTGCCTCCCTGCCAGAGCTCCAGACAGCACGTCCCTGGGGGACCGAGTGGAGATGCTGGGCCTAGAGGAGTCTGCCTTGTGCGAGGGGGAGGACTCTGAGCGCAGGCACCTGCTGCCTGGAATGCATACTGTATCTTGTGCTTGCGCCTCATTGGCGCCTGCGTACCTGTGAATTCACAGCAGGTGTGAAAGTGTTGTGTATGCGCACTCTGTGTAGGCAGGTATGGCTTGTGTACCTGTGTGTGTGCACTGCACACCATTTGCCTGTGTATTGTGTGTATGTACACAGAATTGGCGTGTCTCTGCATGTACACCATTTGTGTACATGGCTTGTATGCCTGGGGGTGTGTACGTGCCGTTTAACTGTTTGGGTGAAAACAGATATGCACCTTAACACCACCTTAACATTTCTTATGCATGTTGCAGAGCTGCATAGGGCACCAGTACAGCCCTGCGGCATGCATATGAAATGTTAAAGCGGAGTTACATGCATGTCTGGTTTCCCCCTGTCTGTGTATGTACATCATTGGTATGAGGGGCTTGCATATCTGTCTGTATACCTCATCTGGGCACACGCAGATACACACATGAAGTTGTCTTGCGTACCTGTGCGTGCCCAATTTGTGTGTCGGTGAAAGTGTCCTGCCTACCTGTGTATATATATATTCTTTAATTAGCTCAAGCTTTCGCCGTGGCCGAAAGGAGAAAAAGGAGTACATACATACAAACATAACAAGCATAATATAACAACAATAACCCTTAGTAATATCATCATTACATAGTGTATGGCCAATTCGCCCTTTATTTGGACGTTCAAACCTATTATTTGGATTAAAATACTGAGGAGAAAGAAAGACTCTGCTCCATCTTTTTCCTCAGAAACATTAGCTGGCTACCTGTACACTTCTTATGGGTCTAGATCCCTCAGACGTGTGTGTCTTCTGTAACTCGGTGCGTGGTTGGATTTGCCTGTGGACGCACGTTGCGTGTCACACACCACTTCTCTACACAAGGAAGACGCATGCATCTGTGTGTCGATGTCTCTCAGTGTGGGTATGTTCTGTGTGTGTCTGTATATAGATCTGTGTGGGGGTTGTACAAGCCAGTGCACACATGTGCGGTACACACCTCAGTGTCGTTGTGTGTGTGTGTGTGTGTCTGCGTGGGCACAAGGCAGCGATCAGACCACGTGTGATTCTGTAAGTGACTTCCCACTGTTCAAGAACAGAGCATGGGCTCGTATCCCAGGATGCACCTGTGTTTCAAAGCCAATGGGAGAGGAGCTCCAGACAAGTCCCTGGGAGCCACTTGCTTGTTCTTCCTCTACGTGGCGTGCACTGACTCTGAGTCACCCCAGCCAGCGCCCACACACTGGGGTGAGGGCTACCCCCACAAATTGGCACCCCTGGAACCTGGGCAGCAGGGGGTCTCCAGCTGCGTGCAGGAACAGGCTCTGATTATTATTATTTTAAGCTCCATTGTCCCCATGGAGATCTCACAATTTCCTCCACCTGAGAGCAGAATGCAGCTGGAGCGTGTCAGTGGGGTGTGAGTGGCTACGTGGGCAGATGCTTCGCCGCAGACCGGTGCTAAGAATATCTCCCACAGAGGCAGTGTCGCTGAATGCAGCCTTGGCATGATGGGGGAGGGAGGGTTGCTTGCTTGCCCCTGGAATGCAGCCACCTCTGGGGTAGTTTCTGATGTAAGGAAGGCCCTTTGGGGCTGAGCTCAGAGGACATTACAGCAGCCCTGCTTCACCCATCCCCACAGGTGGGTTGTCCTTGGAGGTCTCTCATCCAAGGGTTGAACAGAGCTCGCCCTGCTGATTTTCAAGGAGACACAGATGCCCAAGCGTGAGGTGTCGTTCAGCCTGCCTGGGTTGCTGGGCTTTCTCCCCAGAACCGAGGGGACTGGTAGGCGCATGCCTTCCGTCTCTGTGCCGGGCAGGCCTCATGGACTTTTGTATTCTGCTTTGCTGCCGCAGGTCACTGAAAATCCCACCACGGCTGCCCAGTTTGCCAGGAGAGTGCAGACCCTGAAAGAAAAGGTGCATTTTGGCTCCGTGCTTTTCTCCTGCCACGTCCGCAAGGTGAGGGAGCTCGCAGCCCCCGGCTCTCCTGTTCAAACCCTGGCCACTGCCTGCCTCACTTCCGGCCTCCTCCTCAGCCTCTTGTGGGACCTGGAGTGATTCTGCCCCCTGGGAGCTTCCTCCCCCTCAGCACTAAGCTCTGCTTCCTCCTCTGGGGCAATTTCTGGGATAGCTCTGCTCTCCCACCGCCAAGATGGCAGCCATCACACAAGCAGGGACTCCTGTCACAAGGGGGGGGGGGGTCTCTAAGCCCTGCACAGCGTGCGGCTCCTATCCTGCTAGGCTCTGGACATGAGGAGCTCAGCACTGAAGGGGATCTGAGCCCCTTCCTCCGCCCCAAGAGAGGAGGCCGACAGCCTGGGGTAGAGGCCGGAGGCTTCCTCGGCTGCTGGTGTCATCCTGTGGGCGGTTTGTGGTATGTTCCCCCTGTGCTAGATCGGTGGCCTGTGCGAGTTGGCTACAGCCCAGCTGCAGCGCCTGCCACTCTCGTTTTGCACTCCAGCTCTGGAAGTCCCAGGGTCACTCTATGGCGTCGGCCAAAATGCTAGCTGTCCGGGGTTGGAAGGCAAGCCGGCGGCTGCCACACAAGGGTTGGAAGCCAAGAGGGTGCCCATTGCAGCTGCATGTAGCAAATATACCCCTGATTGTGTGTCTCTCTCCATCCCTCCTGTGTGACTCCTTCCTTTCCGCACTCGCAGATCAACCGCTTTAACAAGAGCCAGGACCGAGCCATTCTGATCACGGACCAGCACCTCTACAAGCTGGAGCCCAGGAAGCAGTACCATGTCATGAGAGCTGTGCCTCTCAGCACGGTGAGTGCTCTCAGGGAGATGGTGCCAGCGGCCGGCACGCAGGGAAAGTTGTTGGAGCACAAGGCCTGAAGAGGGGAGTCTTTCCCCATGGAAACCCTTCCCTGCGGGAACCCACCCCCTCTGGGGTCTTCAAAGCCGGAAGGGGTCTTCCAACCCCAGACAGTTACCATTTTTTCATACAAGGCATAATTAGCCTGTGGAACTCACTGCCAGGGGATGGCGTGAAGTTCAGTAGTCTAATTGGGTTCAAAAAAAGGGTTAGGCGAGTCCATGGAGGACAGGCTCATCAATAGCTAACAGCAGGGCTAGGTGGGGGATGCAGCCTCTTGCTCACCGTGTCCCTAACATTCTGGCTGCCAGAACCCGGGATTGACTGGTGGGAGAAGACTCGATCCATCAATGGCCCTGTGAATTCTCACATGCTTTCTGCCGGAGCATCTGGCGCTGTCCGCTTTCAGGAACAGGATACTGGTCTAGGTGGGGCGTAGATCTCTAGCATGGAAGGGAAAGAAGAGACGAGGCCTGGTCCAACAGGCTTCACTTACTGCTCTGGAGTAAGTGGTTGGTTTGTGGATCGTGGCCACAGGGATTTGTTTTTTTTCCACCCTGGACTGACTTCAGTCACTGAGAACGTGCAAGCTTTTTCAGGGCCCCTTCTTCGGATAGGAAACCTGCTGCCCATCTACCTCATTTATCAATCTCATCTGTAGTTCTGTGTCTTATCTGGAGTCCTGTGTCCAGTTCTGGGCACCACATTTTAAGAAGGACATTGACAAAGTGGAATGGGTTCAGGGGAGAGGGATGAAGAGGGTCAGGGGTCTGGAAACCAAGTCCTATGAGGAAAGGTTGAAGGAGCTGGGTGTGTTTAGCCTGGAGAAGAGAAGACTAAGGGGAGAGACATGACAGCCATCTTCAAATATCTGACGGGGTGTCACATAGAAGATGGAGCCGACTTGTTCTCTGTTGCTCCTGAGGGCAAGACTAGAAATAATAGGCTCAAATTACAAGGAAGCAGATTTCGTATTAACGGTAAGAGCTGTTCGATGGTGGATCACGTTGCCTAGGGCGGTGGTGGGCTCTCCATCAACCAGAGGCTGGAGGACTGTCTGTCAGGGATCCTGTAGCTGCGGATTTCCCAGGGGGTTCGACTAGATGTCCTCTGGAGGTCCCTTCCAGCTGTATGCTTCTATGATTCTCAGCAGGCGAGGAGGGAAGGGACTTCTCCAAGGCCAGTAAGCAGAGACAGGAACCCCCAGTCTCCTGATGCTTAATGCAGTGCCCTACCCACTAGGCTATGCTACCCAGCCATTGACACTAAAGGAATTCAGTAACGGCAAATGCAAAAGATTTGAGAAATATCTCAAGTCAGGAAATGGCTGACTGGGCAGCAGTGCTTCTAAAATGCATCTGGGGGTTAGAGTCGATGACAGACTTAATGAGTCAACATCAGCTAAAACAAACTGCAGTCGCTATTTTGGGCTGCATTAACAGAATATTGTCTCTAAGACAAGGGAAGTGATTGTTCCTTGACGTAGGCATCCCCGATCAGGCCGCCTTTAGAGCTGCGCCCAGCTTTAGATCCCCTCCTTTTAAAAAAAGGATACGGACAAGCCCCCAAGAGGGATCAGAAGACAGCAACGAAGGATGATAAAACAGGGAGGCGGGGGAGAGATAAAGGACATTTAGAGGGACATGATCACAGATTTCAAATACATAAAAGGCTTTTCTCTCTAGTCACTAAGGGCAGAAGGGAACGGGCTTAAATTAAAGAAGGAAAGATTTAGGTTAGGGATGAGGAACCTCAGGCCCAGGAGCCAAATGTGGCCTGTGGCAAGTTTTTAATTTGGCCCTTTTCCAGACCCTGAATCTGGCTTCTGCATCCAGTTCCTACCCACCTGGGGAAAAAACTGAGCTCGGGGAAGGGAGCAGAGACGAGGGCAGGCACCCAAGGAGAGGGGAGAGATCCACAGCACAGATCCATGATCTGGACTCTCCACTTCCCAACAACACCCTTTAGGCACCCCCCACCCCCACCCCAACTTCTCTGTAGCCCTCAGAGCTTGTACTCATTTTCAAAGTGGTCCCTGGGAGGGAAAAATGTCCCCACCTTGGTGTAGGTCCTGTGGCTGCTCCTTAATGTCAGGGACTGTCCTTTGGGGTTCCCTCCAGCTCTGACACTCCATAAACGCCCTGTTGTCATGAGGGAGTGAGAAGGAGCCAGGGGGGTGTATAGTGGGAGGGAGAGGATTTGGCTACCACAGACAAGAAAAGGGCGGAGGTTGGGCGGGGGGGAGAGTTTGAACTGCAGCTGCCTACGCTGCCCCTGCTCTGCGGCTAGATGACTCTGATGGGTACAGTCCTCCTTCTCTCAGTGTTATTTGAAATAGCACCCCACTGCCACCACCCCAGTGTGTGTGTGTGTGTGTGTGTGTGTGAAGCCAGCCCTAGGAGGCTGGAGTGATCCTACAGTTCTTAGGCAGAGGGTAGAGGTGAAGCAATGTAGGCCTTGTGGGGCGAAGACCTTTTGAGACTGTGGCTTAGACACAACAGTGCCCCCGTGTCCGTGTGGCATGCCCAGCACCCTCCTGCTGAGTGGGGGGGGCGGGGCTCGGAGCTAGGCTTGCCACCTATGCAAATTATTAAGGGACACTAAAAATACATGTTCCAGGGCCTGGCTTGGCACCTTGTGCCCTGCAGCATGTATTTTTCATAAGTGTTCCTTAAAAATTTGCATCGCTGGCCCCCTTAGAGCAAAGATACCCAAAGGGGCAGATAGAGACAGACATCGGGGTGGGGTGACGCAGAGGGGGCTCTGTGCGTTGCTCCTGGCCTGCCGAGATGTGTGAATTCTAGGCCACGTGCAGAAGTTCTCGATCGATTAAGAGCTAGGCTGCGTTCACACAAGATGTTTAGGCTGCAAAAAAATCTCTTCCCCCTGCTTTTTTTTGGGGGGGGGGTGCGTTGTCGTTAACATGCAAAGGGAATGAATCCCGCTGTCAGTTCTGCCTGCCCCTCAGAGGGAGTGCAGAGCTGGGCAGCATTATGGGATAGCTAGCAGCAGCCGTGGGAATAAAGAGGTCGTTTTTAATGCTGGGAGGGGAGGGGATGTGGGAACAGTGAAAACGACAGTTTCTGTGAGACATTGACGAGATGGGGGGGAGAAAGCTTGTGTGAATGAAGCCGTAGGCTCTGGCATTTGGGCGCGCAGGGAGGCGTTCTCAATGACTGCCTCACAATCACAGAACTCCCTTCCCCTTGGAGATTTGGCCAAGCCCGAGCCTGCTCCTTTTCTGAAAGTGATAGCAGACCTTTTTGTTTGGCCAGGCATTTGCGCAGGCAGGGATAGGGTTGATTGCGGTGGCATTTTTAAGTAGATTTTTTATACGTTCTTACGTTTTTATAACCACCCTGAGCCCTAGAGGAAGGGCAGGGTATACACTTGAATAAATAATAAGATTAATTTGGTGGGGTAACAAAGCCCTGCCCCTGGACCAGTCATTAAATAACAGGAAAGGGGTAGAGAGGATGGGATTCCTCTGGAATCTGTGGGGCAAGGGACAGATCATGGTCATGGGGGGCCAGACACCTAGGCAGGGGGGTCATGCCCTTTCCCCATATTTACACCCCTGCTGCCGTTCTCTGCTGTACAAGCCTCCGTCAGCCAAGGTCTTGTCTACCCCAGAGCAGGGGGCCCTGTGGCGCATCTCTTCACCTCCTCAAGTAGCTTGCCTTTGCTCCAGAGCCAGGCCCATATGGACACACTGCCACTCGCTCTGCAGTAGCAACTTGTTCTGGAGCAAGTGCCAATGTGCTCTGGGGCAGGGCATCTACCTGGGCATTGAAACCCAGCTGATATGGAGCAGCCATTTTGTGTGGACAAGTCCAACCGCCCCCCCCTCCCCCAGAGGTGACGCTATGTGGTTAGCCCAGTTTTGCAGATGGGGAAACTGAGGCACAGGGTGGGGAACTGGCACACAAGGGAATATGGAAACTGGACCAGGGGCATGGGGTATAAGTGCATGTCGTGTCCGATGCATGGAATGCGGCAGGAAGGATTTGGCAGCTGTGGAGGGCGATTCTAGCAGTGGCGGCAGCATTCCTGCTACATGTAATTCCAGGTGCCAGCAGAGAGGAGACAGTAAGGACAGAAGGAGCAGGACCCAGGGAGAAAGGGGGGGATTGGGGTGCAGGGGAGAACAGCTGAGACCTCAGCAGTGTCTGCAGTTGGGATGGGAGAGGAACCCCATTGGGAGGTGTGTGGGAGCATGAGAGAGTGAGTGAATGAATGAGCGTGTGGGGATGTTAGCATCTAACCTGGGCGCATGATTTAACTTGGGTGTGTGATGATATTTGATTTAATTTGGGCAGGGGCCTCTGTATCGTGTGGCATTAAGGTAGCAGCTTGGGAGTCCATTGTATGCAGTACAGATCACTAGCTGGGACCTTGGTTGACCCCCATCTCTCCTCTCCTCCCACCTCTTGCGTTCCCCATTAGGCAGTGCTGGTTTTCACCCACACAGCTGCTGCGCCCCCACCTCCCTGGAAGGCTGCCATCCCCAGCTGGTAATTGGCATCTCAATGGGCGCCGTAGGTCCACTGCCTGACTTGCCACTTATCTCCGTGGGGAGACCTGCGCAGCAATTAGCCAGCTTGGCAGGAGGGAGAACAGACAGGCTCTGTCGTCCCCAATTAAGCCCTTGGGTTTGCTAATCTCAGCCAGGCAAGGCCCAGATTAGCAGGAGGTGATGGGGGAGAGGATGGTGTTGTGGAACGCGCTAGCAGGGAAATTGCTAAAGGATAACAGCCTCCCCGCACTCCCCACCCCGGCTGATGGGATCATTCAGGGGAGTGAGGGGAGGATGGACTGGGATTGGAAAATCCCTGATTGCAGCCTCTTTGGCCTTGGGGCACAACCAGGGTTTTGCTAGTGGGAGGGGATGCACGCCTCTGCCCGCCCCCCCAAGCCCGCACCCCTTTCCCAACCAAAGGCACAAAGATGTGCTGCCCCATTCCTGCTGCTGTCAGGCTCCATGTTCACTGGGGCAGCACAAGTTTATGATTCCGGGGTTCAGACTTTAAGGGGTGACCGGGTGCACCCCTACAGTACCGGGGAGACCGTCAGCCTATCCCCAAGACATAACTCCCAACATTTCATATGACCAAAGATGGACGAGCCCCACCCCCTCAGCCAATAAACTCCTCCCCCTCGTGCACTGATACTCACACACTCCTCCCAACATTCCCAGTGTATCAGGAGGGACAGACGCTCTCCCACGTCTCATTCCACTTAGTTTCTTGTCATTTGATCAAGGGCTTTTCCAGGGAGGCAACCAGGAAAGAGGAGCCTGAGGCTTGAATCCTGGACTGGTCTTCTTGTCGCTCTTGCCTGAAAGAGGGACTCTGACCCTGTGGTAAGAGACAGAGTGGGATTCAGCACCCAGAGATGAGGGCCTGTCTCTCCTAAATAAAGTATGCCATTAAGTCTGATCTCCCCCAGCTCCTATTAACAGACTTCCTGGCATTGTCCTCCTGGATTCCCTCCCCTGCACAACCTCGCCTCTCCGAGCCCAATTTAAATCAAATGCCATCCGATGTGTCTTGGACTGCACTTCTCAAACCTCTTACTCCAGAGGGGTCCCATTGAAGGTCAACGGCCTTGTATTGAGGATTGCAGTCTTAGGTTTGAAGGTCAGAAGCCTGACCTGCTGGGTTATTTATTTAAATGTATATCCCACCCTATTCCAGAAGCTCAGGGCAGGTAATGGGCAGAGGTATGATAGGTACAGCCGCCCCGGGGTCCATGAGCCTGGGGGCCCCACACGCATGTAGGCTGCATGTGCACACTGGAGCAGAGTGCCCCAGCAGGGCCCATTCCCCCCTAGCTCCCCCCCTGTACATAGTGCAGACACACACTGGAGTGGAGTG
>QEPC01015304.1:1490100-1502398 GCA_003113815.1 Sphenodon punctatus | reverse complement strand
CCCCCCCATTCCAGCTGCACCGCCACCAGCAAGGGGGTCCCCTCATAGCCCCCCCATTCCAGCTGCACCACCACCAGCAAGGGGGTCCCCTGATCCCCCATAGCCCCCCCATTCCAGCTGCACCACCACCAGCAAGGGGGTCCCCTGATCCCCCAGAGCCCCCCATTCCAGCTGCACCACCACCAGCAAGGGGGTCCCCTCATCCCCCAGAGCCCCCCTGTTCCAGCTGCACCGCCACCAGCAAGGGGGTCCCCTCATCCCCCAGAGCCCCCCCATTCCAGCTGCACTGCCACCAGCAAGGGGGTCCCCTCACCCCTACAGAGCCTCCCATTCCAGCTGCACCGCCACCAGCAAGGGGGTCCTCTCACCCCTACAGAGCCTCCCATTCCAGCTGTACTGCCCCCCAGTAAGAGGTCCCTTTGCCTCCCTCCCCATTCCAGCTGCACTGCCACCAGCAAGGAGGTCCCCATGTCTCCCAGAGCCCCCTCACCCCAGCTGCACTGTCTCCCAGCAAGGGGTTCCTCTCAGTGACTACACACACACATGCCCCGAACCCCCACTATAGCAGCGGTTCCCCCCCCCCGCCCCCTCGCAAGGAGGTCCTTGCCGCCAGGGTTCTTGGGGTGCCACAGGGGTGGGAAGGAGCCTATCTCCCTGGGAGTCGTGTGTGTGCTCATGTGGCATGCTGTGTTTATGGGGGAAAAGAGGGTGTATTCACACCTGTGTGAGCACAGGGGCTGGGTGGGAGAGAAATGGTGTGTGCGCGTTTGCAGGGGTATAAAGGAGGGTGTGTGTGTGCTGGTGTGACGGGTTATGCCGTAAGGCTGTACCGAAAGTGTGTGTATTCTTACACTGATAAGAGCTGGGGGAGAAAATGGAAGCATGTGTGTTTGCAAGGGTGTGAAAGAGCAGGCACAGGTGTGTGAGGGTGTGCTTGTGCGGACATGCATGCATGTGTTTGAGTGTGCATAGGTGTCAATGTGCGTGTGCCTCTGCGTGTGTGTGTGTGTGGTTGTGTGCTCAATCGAGTTGCCACCTTTTGCAGTTTGACCCTGAGACTCCGATTTTTGGCCTCTGGGAGTCTCAGGGTCAAGCTGTGAAAGGTGTCCCCCCCACCCACCCTCGTGCTGGGGGTGAAGTCTGGGTGCAGGCACTCCTGTTAGCATGTGTGACTGTGGGGGGGAGTTGGCCTGTCTGCGAGCTGGACAGAAGGCTGCCCAACAGCAGAGCCAGGGGCAGGCTGAGAGACCCCAGGGGAAGCAGCCACGCCGGAGGGCAGGGGAGGGGGTTCTGTGCTGCCACCGCTCTGACAGTGCAGCTGGTGACAGATGGACCCCCGTTCCCAAGGAGCCCCCGATCGATTGCCTGAGGGCAGAGCATGGGGAGCGCAGGGGTCCAAGGTCGAGCCGTCGCCATCTGCTCCTGGCAGCTGCTGGCACACGTCGGACCAGACGCAGGAAGAAAAGAGCTGCGGGAAGGGAAGCCGGGGAGGAGGGGGCTACTGTTGTGCACTTCCCTGGAGCGTCGTGAAAGGGATTTCAGGGAATTACTGTGCATCACGGGAGCTGGGGATTCCTGGGCAGCTGCCAGGGCTGGGGAAGGGGAGGGGAGCAGCCGTCTGAGGAAACAGACTCTCCAGACAGACAGAGACACACACAATCCTACAACTGTAGGGCAGGAAGGGACCTCAAGGGGCATCCAGTCCAAGGCCGGAGATCCTCTGCTGACAGCATCGTAGGCAGGTGCTTGTCCAGCTGGGGTTTGTGAAAACATGCATGGGAGGAGACTTTCTGCCACCTCTCCCTGGGCAGCTTCAATTCATCGCCCGACCGTTCTTACCATTGGGAAGCGTTTCCTAATATGTAACCTAAATCTCCATGTCCGCCACGAAAGCCCATTACCTTTTGTTCTGCCTGGTGAGTGGAGCATGAATAACAAATGTTTACCACCCTTTTTATGACGTCCTTTGAGAGATTTGAAAACAGCAAGTATATCGCCTCTTAGTTTTCTTTTCTCCAGACTAAATGTTATTAATGATTACCGTTAGGTATATAATGCAATGTGCCCGGTGCTGTACAATCATTAGTTAGAGACAGGTCCCTGCCCCAAGGGGCTTACAATCCAGAAAAGACAAGGGAGAGGGGAACACAGGGAGAGACACGGGGTGCAGTCACACAACGCACTTACTGCACCTACCCCCACGCCATGCACTGCACCGTGTGCCTGGTGAACGCTGGATAGTCCACCCACCGTGGGGCAGGGCAGGGAGCTGGCTGATACCCACTGTGTCCTCAGAAAAAGGCCAAGGACACAGCATGTAGCAGTCTTACCCAAACTAGGGTAAGGCTGCCCAAAGCACAGTAGCTCGGGTGCCCAGTCACTGACTGTCTGGCAACATTACGAGGTCCATTACTGGGCTTTGAGTGGCAGCTGCTAGCTCCGGTCCTGTGCAGCCACATCACGGCTGGGGGCACGATAGTGGTCAGGTTGGGGGAGGCACGGCTGGGCCGGGCACTGCTCATGCCACACCACACCATTATTATTATTATTATTATTATTTTATTATAAACATTTATATAGCGCCGGTCATGTGCCTGGCGCTGTACAGAACATAGAAATAGACGTGGTCCCTGCCTGTGGCTTACAATCTAAAAGACAAGGAGGGGGAGACAGGGAGAGGGGACGGCGGGAGAGACAGGGGAGAAGACAAACAAACATTCAGGCGGATGCGAAGTCTCAGGTGCGCGTGCTTGGCTTGGTTACAATCAGGTTGGTTGCAGCAGTCTGCAGAGGAGGGCAGACAGTAGGTATATGGAAAAGACTAGCAGGGATTGGGAAAGGCGGCGAGGGAAAAGTGGGTCTTGAGGAGGGATTTGAAGGAGCAGAGGGAGGGGGCAAGGCGGATGTGGGCAGGGGGGGAGTTCCAGGCATGGGGGGCAGCGAGGGAGAAGGGTCGAAGGCGGTTAGGTGAGCAGGAGAAACACCACGATGAGAGGTCTGACGGCGGCCCACTCAGCTTCACCACAGAGGGGCCAAGCGTCTGCCCCACTCCCCCTGCTGGCCCTGCTGGATGGTGGCTGTGCTTGCCCGCCATGGGGGCTGCGCGGGAATCAGGCCCTCCGCAGCTCATGGGTCTCCGTCCAGGGCTATGTCTGCAAAACTGAGAAGTCGCAGGTGCATGTGCTTCGTTGAGATAGAGGGAAGAAGGGGAGCAGAGGGGAAAGGAGGCAGCGGTGAGCTAGGTGACGGTAGAGGTAGGTTTGGGGGAGGGGTTGGGAGGGTAGGAGCAGAACGAATGTATGAACATATCCAGAGAGGGAGTTCCCGGCCTGTGAGCAGGTGCAGGTCCTGGCAGAGGAGGAATCTTTCAGCCTTGGACAGACGGACACTGCATGAGACAAAGGGTGTTTTTTAGACAAGTGGCTCCACACCCATCATACATGTTGCGGGGCTGCATAGGACGCCAATGCGGCCCTGCAACATGCATGATGGGTGGGGAGGAGCTTGTCTCAATACACCCAGATTCAGAGGGACAGACAGACACAGGCAGGGGGATGGGGACTCTCCTAGCTCAGACAGACTAACCCAAAGTGCTAGGGGCAGCTAGCCTTTAACCTGCCCTTCTGCCCCTGTCTACATCTCCCACTGTGGCCCAAGGGTGCCTCATTGGGTATCCCGCTGCTTTGCCCTAGCTAGCCATGTGCCCCAGTCTGGTGGGCGGGGGGTGGGCACATACAGGTGGAGAACAGGAAATCCCTGGGGATTCCCTCCTGTTCAGCTGTTAGGTGGAGACAGGAAACCCCTGGGGATTCCCTCCTGTTCAGCTGTTAGGTGGAGACAGGAAACCCCTGGGGATTCCCTCCTGTTCAGCTGTTAGGTGGAGACAGGAAACCCCTGGGGATTCCCTCCTGTTCAGCTGTTAGGTGGAGACAAGAAACCCCCCTCTGGCAGGAAAATGGAGCTGGAGGAGCTGATTTGAATCATATCAGAAGGGTTGTCTGTTGGCATGTCCCCGGCCAGGAGGGCTCTACTGAGAGCAGCCGCAGGAAGAGCCATCCTAAAGTAGAGTCAATTTTCCCAGTTTATCAAGATTGCTTTGAGCCCTGATCCTATCCGCTAGTGCAGGGCTGGGGAACCTTTTCCTTCCCAGAGGCCACTTTGAAAGAAACCCCCCTCTGGCAGGAAAATGGAGCTGGAGGAGCTGATTTGAATCATATCAGAAGGGTTGTCTGTTGGCATGTCCCCGGCCAGGAGGGCTCTACTGAGAGCAGCCGCAGGAAGAGCCATCCTAAAGTAGAGTCAATTTTCCCAGTTTATCAAGATTGCTTTGAGCCCTGATCCTATCCGCTAGTGCAGGGCTGGGGAACCTTTTCCTTCCCAGAGGCCACTTTGAAAATGAATACAGACTCTGAGGGCCGCAGAGAGGTTGGGGGCAGGGGTGCTTAAAGGATGCACTTAGGAAGAGGAGGGTCTGATCAGGGATCTGTGCAGTGGATCTGTCCCCTATCCTTGTGGGCATACCCTCCTCTCTGCTCCCCTCAGCTCAGTCTTTCAGTGCTTGGGGGTAGGAAGAAACTGGATCCAGGGGCCAGATCTAGGATTTTGAAAGGAGCCACCTAAAAACTAGCTGTGGGCCGCATTTGGTCCCCAGGCCTGAGGCCCATCACCTCTGCTCTAATGCAGTCCCTCCTGCTGCTGACCTTCCAGAAAGGGTTGCATCCTGCAGCCACTTACACCAGCTCCCCTGTTCAGGGTTTCATGCTGCATGGATTTGGGCTGCCCTAAATACAAAGAACCTTAGAGGTTGGAACAATCTCCCAAGAAGCGCTGGATGCATCTGTGATAGAGACGCTGCAGTCCGGCCCAGAGGAGAGAGACTGCCACAGGGAGTGATGGCATCTTAGCATGGGGCCCTTCCCAGTCTCTAGGCCAGCTCCGTTTCTGCTGACATCAGTGGAGCGACGCAGGCAGGAGGTTCAGCCCCTTAATACTGCGAGGCTGCTCCGTTCAGCACCGTGGCCAGCTCTTTCCTCAAAGCTCCCAGCGTACCAGCCAGCTTGCTGATGGCTGGGACAGGAATTTGGGTGGAGCTTTGGGATGGGCACCCTCCAGAGTTTAATTTGTGGGGGGGGGAGAGATGCCTGGGCAAACGCCTGCCCTGGCAGTCCTGCCCCTTGACCCTGGAGGGACTGAGTGGGGGGAGCTGCCCCGACAGGCCCCATGATTCCACCAACTCCCTTTTTCTGCCCCTCCTTTGCCAGCCTTGGCTCAGGATTGGAATAAACGTGATGGGGATCAGGGATTGGTGGCTTTCTGGTCACTCCCGATTAGCTCCAGGCCCCCAGCGCTGTCAGGGGAGAGGCTGAGGCTGGGGCTTCTGGGTGGGGACCAGCGGAAGAGCACCAGAGACGTGGTCTAGAAGAGGTGCCCAGGGGTGAACAGGGTAGAAACGCTGCTTGTCTTAGGAGCCCATTCCCTTGGGTTTTGACCTGGCTATAAGCAGCACGCAGCTCGGCCGCTGGGGTTTATCTCAGTGCCGTGGAAAGGAACTGGTGGATTGTCCAGAGCGAGACACAGAGTCTTCCCCAGTCTAGGATCTGCTCTGCAGCTGTAGGGGCTCCTGGTTCTTCTACGCCAGGGGTGGGGGAACCTCAGGCCCGGGGGCCAAATGCGGCCCTTGGCAAGTTTTTATGTGGCCCCTTTTCCAGTGCCTGGATCTGGCTCCTGGATCCAGTGTCTACCCCCGAGCACTGAAAAACGGAGCTCCAGCGAATGGAGCAGAGAGGAGGGCCTGCACCCAAGGCTAGGGGACAGATCCATGATCTGGGCCCTCCTTTTCTTGAATACCCCCGTTAAGCACCCCTGCCCCGAACCTCTACGTGACCCTCCTCGGAGCTCGTACTCATTTTCAATGTGGCCCCTGGGACAGAAAAGGTTCCCCGCCCCTGTTCTGCGCCATAGATGGGTGGCTTGCGGACTTGCTGTGGGATGGAGCAAACTCCTAGCGTGGCTCCAGGTTATTGCTCTACTGCAGGCCCGGTTTCCACTAGAACAACCGCTCTGGGCAGTGGCTAAAATCCCAGCGTGCACCAGTCCATTGCTAGGCTGCAGTAAAGTCTCCTTGCGGGTCAGGCTCTGCCCTCTAGCCCTGGCAGTGAGATTCGTAGGGGAGTCGAACACAATGATCCCTGGTTCTGCCGCTTCCGGAGGCTGTGCCACCAGAGAGACCCTGAGGGCCGCCAAGTCCAGCTCCCTGCACGGTGCAGGAACTGCCACACCTGGATCCTCCCGGACAAGGCTCCTCTAGCCTCTTCTGAGAAACCTCCGATGAGGGGAAATCCTCAAACTTCTCTAGGGAGAGCCTGTTCCATTGCCCGTCAGGAATTTCTCCCTGAGATTCGATCTCAGTCTCCCATTGCCTCTTTCCCGGCCCTCCGGAGAACGAGAGAGCAATTATTCTCCCATCTTTTTAATAGCTGCCTTTCAAATATTTGTAGACTGTTATCCGATCCACAGGATGTGGGTAGTTCACTGCATTTTCATAGGGGAAACAATCACAGTGATCAAGGCTCCCCTGCCAATCCCCACCCACCCCCTCATAGGAGGTGTTCCAAACCCTTCATCCTCTTCGTTGCTCTGCACCCTCTCCAGCCTTTCTACAGTCTTCTTACAATAGGGTGCCCCCAAACCATCCCACCACCCCCGGCCCCAGGGCAAGGCATAGCCAATTCCGAGTCCAGACTCAGCCAATAAGATCTCTGAAGGGAAGAGTGCCAGCTTCTCTCCTGGGTGCTCTGCCAACCAGTCTCCGCACCACAACCCCACAAAATGAAGTGCCTGCTCGATCACAGCTGCCCTGCTGCCTAGAGGAGGAGAACGTGTCCCAGGCTCCTCTGTGCCCCCCCCCCTCCTCCCGCCAATGTTCTTGTGATTTCCCCCTTCCTCCTCACAAAAGGGTGGCGGCTGCCCTTTTAAAGATACCCCACAAAGCTGCTTGGTTCATTTGCATTTGAGTCCTTTCTCTCCTTTGTCCCTGTCTTAATAGCTACCTGCACTTTTCCGCGGGAGTCATTTGCCCTCCTTAACACAGTGACCAGCTGCTCCTCCTCGCCCCACATGCACAAACACTCGCAATGACTGGGTGTCCCATAGCAAGAGAGATCTCCCGTCCCTAGGGCCCATCTCACACTCCTGTGGGGGACCCACCAGCGCCTCTCCGTCCTCCAGCCCCCATTTGGCTCTGGCATGGGGTGACAGGGAGCTGGGAGGAAATTTTTTCCCTCCTGGGGGCCACTTTGAAAATTTGTCCAAGCTTCGCCGGCCAGATCAAAGTTGGGGTGGTAAGGGGGCGTGCTCAGGATGGAGGCAGGAAATGGAGGATCCAGATCATGGATCTATCCTGTCCTTGAGGGCATGCCCTCATCTCCACTCCCTTCAGCTAGGGTGGCCAGATATGCTAATTTTAGAGGGCACTTATGAGAACTACAGGTTGAAGAGCTGCATTGGAGCCAATGCAGCCCTGCAATCTGTATTTCTCCTAAGTGTTCTCTAAAATTTGCATCTCTGGCCACCCTACTTTCAGGGAGTGAGCAGAGGGATTAGATCCGGGGGTCAGAACCAGGAACTGGAAAGGGGGCCAATAAAAACCTATCTGTGGGCTGGATTTGGCCCCCGGGTCAGAGGTTCCACCTCACCTCTGCCTTAGACTGTAAACCTCTGGATCAGGAGCTGATACTTTAGCCTGTTTCTTTCCAGGGGGCAGTGCACTGGAAAACTGGTTCATGGCTGGGGTTCTTAGGCACGGCCACAGGATAGATCACAGGTGGGGAACCTTTTCCCTCCTGGGGGAGCCACTTTGAAAATGAACACACGCTCCGAGGGCTCCTTCGAAGTTGTAGGCGAGGGTGTGTAAGGGGTGCACTCAGGAAGGGGAGGGCCTGTATCACGGCTGAGTTCAGCCCACAGGCCACAGCCTCCTCATCCCCTGGTATAATCACAGGGACCTCAGGATCATCTAGGCCAATGCAAGCTTGCTGCAGAGACTGATTGATTGATTTTATTAAAATTGATATCTTGCCCTTCCCCAAAGGCTCAGGGCAGTTTACAAAAGCAAAAAATGGTAAAAATATCAAATATAATTTTAAAAAACCCTAAAAATCACTACCCTCACCCCCCAAAAAACCACCCATCCAGTCTCTATCCCCGCCTGCCCAAAGCTCTGCCAAGCAAAGACGTTTTACACTGCCTCTGGAATAGGTTCAAGCCAGCAGCGAGGCTGGGATGGGATTCCCCCAAACACCTTCTCCCCCTAGGCTGGAGAGTCTATACTCGAGTCGGGCCTCACGGGGCCTGGTGGACTCTAGGCCATGTGGTCAGGGAAGCGATGGGGAGGGTGGGGAAGGGGAACCCCTTGGAGGCGTCCCTTTTCCTGCAGGAGCCGACCGTGCACAGCTGCGTCACTGGGGCAGATGGTTTCAGCCGGCTCCGCCAGGCCAGGCCCAGCCGGCAGCCGGCGCAGGAGGAACTTTGCCTCTGCCCCACTTTGTAGATGTCTGGGAGCTGAGGAGACGGTTGCTAGGTAACCACAGCAAAGCTCATTAACACCAAGATTAACTAATGAGCCTGGAAGGGGAGAGCAGAAAAAAGAGGGGGAGAGAGAGAGGGAGAAGGTGTCAAGGCGAGAGAAAGGGAGGAGGCAGAGGGAAGCATCTAAGTGAGGTCTAGGTGGCAGGGCCAAGTTAGGCCTGCGAGTGCACCCCCTGCAGGGCCTCTGCTTGGAGCTTTGGGGTCTGGTGCGCTCAGGCTCGGCCCCTGTGGAGTAGAACAGCACCCCAAAGTGAGAGGGATAGCCCCGCCCTCAACCCCACCATAGCTCCGCCCCCTTGACCTGCCATGGGAAAACGGGGGACCCCACCCTTTTATTTTGACCCTGGGAAGGGCTAGTTTTGCTCAATAGCCCAGGGAGCGCCCCCAGCAGCAGTAATTGGCTGACTGGACACAAGAGGCTTTCTCGGGCTAGGAGACCTCCGGCTGCATGGGCTGGGGAGAAAACAGGCAGGCAGTGGGGTGCTGGGGGTGGGGGGCACAGGACCTGCCTCACTGCTCCTCTGTAGCCAGCGCTGCCTCCCATGGGCGTTTTACCCCAGTCGTTAAGACAGCAGGGCCAGGCCTGATTCTGCTGCCATCAGAGCTGGCTTTAGACTCTCTGGGGTCCCAGCTGAATTTATTATTATTATTAACAAACATTTATATAGCGCCAGCAGTGTACCTGGCACTTTACAAAGTGAATAAAATGCAGCCCCCCCCCCCCACTCCCCATGCGGGGCACCCTTCAGGTGGGCCCTAGAGGTGGTCATGTTTGCCACCCCCCCACTGCCAGGGTGACAACAGGGGACACAGTAGAGAAAATAGCGGGGCCCAGGGAGGAAGAGCAATTGCCCTACGTTCCCCCTGTGATAAAACCAGCCTTGACCACTGTGCCCCTTCCAGCCGTGAGCTCTGGGCTGCATCTGTGCAAGCCCTTGGCTCAGGGGCGTAGCTAAGTCGGGATGGGCCCTGGGGCAGAAGAGGGAATGAACCCGCCCCGGTGGGGTATGGTAAGCGGGAATGAGCCAGGCCAGGGGAGGATGGGGTCTCGTCTGGCACAGGGACCTAATAATAGGCTTTCTGTCTTCCCTTGCTTGGCAGGGGTAGGGTGGGCTGCCCTACAGCTGCTCCTGCAGTCTACCAGACCCACCACCGTATGCCCCCCTGCTCAGGTAGGCCCAGGCCCTGTCCTTTCAAACTTTGGGCAGAGGCAGGGGGTGCGGCAGCAGGTGACATAGCTACATTGGAGCTCATGCCCCCGCCCCCAGGCTCAAGGACCCTGTTCCTACTATCGCTTCCCCCTCATCTTTACTCCACAGCAGGTTGTCGTGGGGCAAGGTCAATCAACCACAACCTGGCTGGAGAAGCTGCTTTGTAACCAGCGCCGGTTCCCCTCCTCTGGGTTCCCCATCTCCTTTACCCAGAGCCCAGTGGGGCATCCAGAGTCAAACAGACACGGGATGGCTCAGCACCAGACCCCCCCCCCTTCACTCCCCACTACTCTCACAGTGTGAGCTCCCCCTCCCCGGTTTCCCTTACCCCACATAGCAGCTGCAGTGAGGGGAGACTGAGTGTCAAGCTCAGGGGGCAACTGCCCCAGAGCATCTCATTCACACAAGCAGCCACTCCCATTAAAGTGGATCACATTTGCAACCAAGTGGCAGGGCCCCTCCAGGTATTTGGGCCTTGAGGTCTGTAGGGTCCAGCAACCTGGACCCTTTTTAATCCCCCGCCTATGTATTTATTTATTACTGTCTTTTAGCCCTGTTTTATTGTTGTGTTTTATATTTATATTTTAATTGTTTTAAATTGTTTTTATTAATGCTGTTAGCCGCCCCGAGCTGCATTGCAGGAAGGGGCGGGATAAAAATCTATGAAATAAATAAATAAACCTGGGACCCATCCCCTCAGAGTACTGCATCCTGGTCCCCATCTCCCCACACGGAGAGGATGTCTAGGCAGCACAGTTTAAGGGGGGAGGGGGGGAATCCTTGGAAGCAGGAGCAGAGCCCTGTGTGCAAATTCAGCAAGGATTCATTTGGTGACGTGCAAATTGTGGGAGAAACTTCTTAGGCAGTCTCTTCCGTGGATCCAAGCAGACATTTATTGATTTATTTATTTTACTAAGCATTTCTATAGCACCAGTAATGTACTTAGCATGGACTAATTATTAATTAGACAGAGGTCCCTGCCCCCCTGGGGCTTACAATCTAACGTCGACAAGGGAGAGACAGGGAGACATTCATGAAGTTGAGAAGTGACAGGGGCTTGTGTTTAGCTTAGTGGCAAGGAGGAGAAGGGGGCTCTGGATGGTAGGGCAGAAGAGGGAGCATTGGTGAGCAGTCTGTGGGGATGAGGAGCTGGGGGAAGCCCTGATGGAAGAGGTAGGTTTTCAGAAAGGATTTGAAGGGGAAAGGGGAGCTGAGCATGTGCACTCAGGGAGAGGGATTTCCAGGCAGCCTGGGAGAAGGGGTGAGGATGGTTCAGGGACTCTCGGGTGGGAATGTAGCAGGAAACAAATGCACAAAGGTAGGAGCGTTTACCATGTGGGAGATACATTCGCCCCTCACAGATAAGCCCTAGGGTGGGAGGGACTCGTCATGGATTTTTAATGCTCTTGAAACGGGGATGTTTGAAAGTACCCAAGCCCACTTTGTCTGCCCCCACCCACCCATCAGCGCTGATTGCTTGCTCCCTCCGAACCCCGAGCCCCAGCAAGTGCACAGACCTGGCGGTACGGGCCCATCCAGAGAGCTGGCTGGCTGGCTGGCTTCTCTGTGTCCTTGGGACTGGTGGTGCCAACACGCTTGGCTTGAGGGCACTGGGTCGGGCAGCGAGGCAGGGATTCTCTGCCACCTCTTCTCAGCACCCTGGAGCTGATAGCTGCTGTTTCCACAGCAACACTTTGTCCCAGATCTGTCTGGACTCTGTGAATATTTTAGCAAGCACCGCTGTTGTCTGACACAGGCAGAGAGTGCAGTGAGAGCTATTCCCAGCCTTGAGGAGAAGGAAAAGCGGGGGGGAAATTGGTCTAGCAACAAAGGCATGGGGCTGAGACACAGGGTCCTGGCTCTGCCAAAGACTACCCGTTTGGCCTTAGGCAAGTCCCTTAATCTCCAAGTGCCTCACTGCTCAGTCCATGCAATGGGGATAATAGTAGCCCTGCTCTGGCTCCCTGTGAGTGCTGAAGGGAAATGCAGTCAGAGGGTGAGAGGCCAGACTGCAGCAACAAGGGCGTGGTGTGAGAGGGTGCCCAAAGTGCAACTTTGGGCGTGGGGGTTCCTGATGACAGGTGTGGGGGCTTCAGGGCCAGGGTATATCTTGGCAGCAGCTGAGAGGCAGGCAGCTCAGGCATTTCCCCCTCCAGCTAGGAGACCAGCTGTTGCTCTGGCTCCCCTCACAGACAGTGAACTGTTGGGGTACAAGGGACCACACTCACGAGCCCAGCTTGTAACCCAAAAAATGAGTTTGGGATCGCCACACTTCTCTTTAAATAACCCACACTGGAGCCACGTCACGTAAAATGCAGATCTCCTGTTTATTTCCTTGTCACCGGCTTTACACACTAATAATACCGCGCAAAGCAGACAAGCTGTTGAATTCTCACCACTCCGGTTCTCAGTCAGGTCAATCCGTCAGGTGGCGGCCGGCCTGTCCGTGTCCTGATGGGGAAGTTGCTCTCCCTCTGGTCTGCGTCGGGGAAGGCTTCCAA
>QEPC01015304.1:1450205-1479710 GCA_003113815.1 Sphenodon punctatus | reverse complement strand
GGGCACAGTGGGGGTGTCAGAGGCAGGTTGGGGGCTGCGTAGCCACAGTGGGGGGGCCAGGGGCAGGTTGGCGGCCGCGTGGCCACAGTGGGGGTGTATGGGGCAGGTTGGGGGCTGTGTGGCCACAGTGGGGTGTCAGCCAGGTTGGGGGCCACGTGGCCACAGTGGGGTGTCAGGGGCAGGTTGGGGGCTGCCCAACTCTGAGCAGTAACTCAGAGACTGCCCTCCTCCTCCTCCTCTCTCTAGCGCTACTAGGCCTACGCAGCACTTTACAGTCACTGATTTTCAGAGACAGGTCCCTGCCCAGCGGGCTTACAATCTAAGATGAACATGGGTGAGGAGAACACTGGGAAAGACACACACACACTCCCATTTTACAGATGGGGAACTGAGGCTGAGCCTTGCCCAAGGCCGCCCAGCGAGTTCATGGCTAGGGTGAGATTTGAACCCTGGTCTCCCAGGTCCAAGTCCAGCAGCTTATTCACTACACCAAAATGGCTCTTGTGCCCTGCCCCCCCACCAGCTGCACTGCCCCCCACTTGGGAGCACCCGCTGGCTCCAGGCCTCGTCCCCCAGCTGTAACCCCTGGGGCCTGTGCCGCTGTCTCACTAGGACTGCAGGGGTGGAGTATTCCCCCCTCCCCCCAGTTCAGACTTACACACACCTCCAGTGTTAGGGGCTACAGATCCCACCTTCACCCGCTCCCTCCAGAGACTCTGGGCCAGATGGTGCATAAGGGGAGGAGTGACAGCTGGGCCATCAGTGTCCCTGCCCCAAAGCTGGGGGATGTGGGAGATTGGGGCTGTAGCAGGAGAAGACTCTAAAGGCAGCCCAGGAGTGAGCACCATCTAACTGGCATGGCAGAGCCTGTGACTACCCCTGGCTTCTCAAAAGGGGGTGAGATGGGAAGTGTGGGGCTGAGCTCAGCCATCGGGGTGCATCTTGTGGGTCCCCTCCCTGTCACTGCAGGCGCTGGGCCTGCTGGTCTCAGATGCTCTCTGCTGGAGACAGGTTCCATAACTGGTTTTGATTCTCCTTGGTGGATTCCTCTGTTAGGACAGGTTGTGTCTGGCCTGGTGTAGTCTGCCTTGGAGCAGGGAGTTGGACTAGATGACCAAAGAGACCCTTACCAGCCGACCGCTGGCCAATGAGACCCTTCCCAGCCCACCCCTGCCCAATGAGACCCTTCCCAGCCCACCCCTGCCCAATGAGACCTTTCCCAGCCCACCCCTGCCCAATGAGACCCTTCCCAGCCCATCCCTGGCCATCCAGGCCTTTGTGGTTTTCCTCCCCACTTCAGGTGGGAAGATGCAGCTCGCTGGCGGCCGGGGGAAGAGACCCTGCCCGCAGTCTGGCCAAAATAGCCTGCAACAAGCTAGGTTTAGTTTTGCAGGCCCTGGAGGCGCTCCCCAGTCACGATCGGCACCCAGGAGAGAAGCTATTCTCCGGAAGCATCCGGAGGTGTCTTGCCTCTCCCCCATTGGGTCAGTTGGAGCTCCTGGGAGCTGGGCCATTGACCCAAACACAGGAGCTGGACAGGATCAGCGCGGGGATCCATATAGCCTTGAATCCCCCCACCCCACTCTGTCTGTGTGAATCAGAGTGCTAGGCCAAGAGAGCCTAAGATCCCCATCCCGTCTCAGTGGAGCAGAGCATTGGTCAATATAGCTGCCGCATCTCTCATCTCTTCAACCCGACCCCTACATCAGGGGCGGGGAACCTCAGGCCTAGGAACCAAACGCTGCCCACAGCTAGTTTTCCAGTTCCTGGCTCTGCCGCAGAGAATCTAGCTCTTTCCCCTAAGAACGGAAAGGCTGAGCTCATGGGAAGGGAGCAGGAGTTCCTCCGCCTGTTCTGCCAAAGCATGCCCTCTGATTGGCTGCGGCATTGTGACATCAGGATGTAGGCACCGTACTGGAACAGGACTTGGAGCTACTGGAGGGCACATGGGGAGGGGCGGGGGAGATTCATACACCCCCCCAAAGGTGTCTGAAGTGCAGTCCCCGAGGCGCAACGGGGCCTACCATTGTTGACCATCGCGACTGTTACTGGGTGTATTCTTGATTTGCCCAGGGAAGATTGCCAGCATGGATCAACCTAGCAACACATGAAAGGGGACAACCGGATCCTGTGTTTCTAATGCCAGGTAGGGAATTTTCCCAACAAGCCTGGTTTGGGCGACAGCTGGAGAAGGATGCAATCTATATAAAAGCATGCAATCCACCAGGTTGCTGCTCCTGTTACAAAGGTGGCTTTAGCTGGACACCTGCTCTACCCCCCGCCCCCAGGTGGCCCATCCGTGTAGAAGCAAGCCACCCTGGGTGTGGAGGAGCAGGCACTGCCTACCCTGGAGATGGCCCAGAGGGGCTCCGGAACATCCTGGAACACCGCAAGCAGAGTCGTCTGCCAGAACTCAGAGTACCAGCCGGGTGTGTCTCAAGAGTAGACAGCTACTGTGGCTCCACTCCCGACTGCAAGTTGCCCCAGCAACCGCCATAGAGCCGCGGTCAGCCGTCGACAGCGGCTGCCGTGATCCACCCGCAGGTCTACGGGGCAGGGGAGGGAGATCAAGCGGGCGGATGATTGGCTGCAGCAGAGGCTACCTGTCTAAACCCGCCACTGCTGTAGCAGACCCAGGGACAGGGCCCCCAAAGCAGACATGGGTGGCCGCCTCTCGGTCTGCCTAAAAACACCCAGAGCCATGGCATTGTAGCCGAGTATTCTAGCACAGGAAGGTGTTTTTTTTACTCAATGCACAATTAACTTGTGGAACTTGTTGCCAAAGGATGTGCTCAAGGCCGGTTGCGTAGCTGGTTCTAAACAAGGTTGGGAGACTAGGTTCATATTATACAGACCCGGGAGTGCCTGTATAGTTAAGGCACAGCGCAGTGTCCATTATAAAGCGGGATCATTCTGTTTATTATAAAACGGAGATGATTTACACTATCATTATGAAATTTGTTGTGAAGGGTTGAATGAGTGAGAGGTTGAAGCTGTCCGAATTTCAGCCAAATTGGTTGGGGAAACAGCTAAGATACAACAGTTCAAAATTGGAGGCTGAGGCACAGTTTTTCTGCTGTTAGCGACCATCTTGAGCTGAAGAGGACAGCAGTTTAACAGTTACGTGTCAGGGGCTGTTGTGCTTTTGGAAAATTCAAGGCTGTGGGCAAGGTGTGCCTTTGCATTATTTTGTCCAAATCCCACAGGGGAAGGGAAGTTTAGCCTTTGCTGACTGTTTCATGAACTGGCTGTAAGCAGCATTCCTAGACCCTGCGGTGCATACGCTGTCCTGAACGTTCTATCAGTTGGGTAAAATGGGCCCCAAAACTTAAAATGACATCTAAGCCACTGCAGGGATTTTTTTTTTGGGGGGGGGGCGGGCATGTAAAAAGCAGCCGCAGGCTTTACATTACTTGCAAATCCAAGCAGGAAGCACGAATACACGGATGTTTGTATTCATTTTCACATAGCGGCCTGCGGGGAGAAAAAGGTTCCCCACCTCGAAGAGGGGTGGATGGAAGTAGAGATTAGATTGGCAATGGAAAGACCAATGTGGAGAGAGATGCCTCATCATGCTGCCACCCCTCAGACTGAGGAGGAGGAGGAGGAGTCCTGTCTTGGGGGGGATGAACTGGATGGCCTTTGAAGTCTGTTTCAGCCTGGCTCTATTCTCAGCAGCCAGAACTGCCAAGGGTTGACAGATAGTCTATTGCTGGACAAATGTACAATGCCCAGCCAACGGGACTCTGATCTCAGCTGGGAGCTCTGTCCCCACCTAAGCACCCCTCCAGACCAGTAGGCTCCCCTCGGAGAGGGGCCATGGCTCCCCCCAACTCCCCCCTTCCCATTCATCTTACAAGATACATCATCGGTTTACAAAGTTTTCCACCCATTTGCCCCTTTAAGTCCCCTCCAATTTGTCCCCACCTTCCTTAAAGCGTGGGGTCTATAGCTCAGCACAAGCCTCCAGGCAAGGCCTAGCCAGAGCTGCACCCAGAGAAGCTCTTCCGCCTCATCCCCGTCTTACTTCTGTTAATCTCGCCCCCCGCCAAAAAAAAAATAGCATTTGCCTTTTTCTGCAGCCGAACCACGACAGCGCTGGCTCACATTCAGCATCTGATTCACTCTAACCCACCCACCCCTGGGGATTCCCCCCCCCCAACCCCCTCTGCAAAGCGAGGGGCTCCCACGGGGGTTTGACTTGCTTGCCTTCGTGCACCGACGTTCACCTTTGATTACGTTTTGTCTCCACTTCGTTTAGACAAGTTCTCGGACTCGGCTGGATCCTTCTCAGTTCTACGCCCGTGCTCCGAATCATCCACCATCTCGCCCCGCTTTACATTACTTGCAAAGCCAAGCAGGAAGCACTTGACGGGGCTCATCCTTGTAGGTCAGCAGTTGAGACCCTCCAAAGCCATAGGCCACATCCAGCTGATCTTTTTATTTGGCCCCTCTCCAGTTTCTGGATCTGGCCCAGGGATCCAGTCTCTACCCTCAAGCACAGAAAGACTGAGCTTAGGGCAGGACGGGGGGATCTTTTTTCCCTCCCAGGAGCCGCTTTGAAAATGAGTACAATCTCCAAGGGCCGCACAGAAGATGGGGGCAGGGGTGCACTCAAGAAAAGGAGAGCCCAGATCATGGATGTGCGACATGGATCTGTCCCCTATCCTCGTGTGCTTGGCTCTCATCTCTGCTCCCTTACCTTGAGCTTAGTTATTCAGTGGTTGGAAGCAGGAACTGGATTCAAGGGCCTTATCTAGGTACTGGAAAGATGCCACATAAAAACCTGTAATGGGCCACATTTGGCCCCCAGGCCTGAAGTTTCCCTCCTCTGGCTTATGGGAAGGGAGAGGGGGGACATGCACACAAGGACAGGGAATGGATCCATAGCACAGATCCATGATTGATTGATTTAGATTTATATTCTGCCCATTCCTCAAAGATTCAGGGTGGGTAACACCTTAATAAAAAATATAGTAAAAGCACATTAAAATCCCATAAGCACATAGCTAGCATGAGACTGGGTCAGACCACTGGTCCATCCAGCCCAGCATCCTGTTTCCGACAGTGGCCAGTCTTGGTCGCTTGGGAGAAGGATCCAACAGGTCCCAATGGGACGATCCGTTCCCTGCTGTTCACCCCTGGCTCCCGACACTCAGACGTTACAGCCCCCAAACCTACTTGGCTAGGAGACATTAATGGGCCTACCCTCCAAGAACTTGTCCAATCCCTTTTTAAACCCACCTTATACTACTGGCCCTGACCACTTATCTGGCAACACGTCTCCCCAGTTGAGCGGTGCATTGAGTGGGGAAAAAACTAAACACTTGGTTTTAAATCTGCTGCCAGTTAGCTTCATGGAGCATCCCCTAGCTCTAGCACTATCTAAGGGTAAACAACAACTTCCTATTTACTCGTTCCATACCACTCATGATTTTATAAACTCCTATCTCCTCTCAGCCGTCTCTTCCCCAAGTTGAGGAGCCCTAAACTATGAAGTCTCTCATACCCTAGAACCAATATTCCCCAGCCCCTATCCCTGCCTGCCAAACAGAAAGGTCTTACATTGCCTCTGGAAAATGCTCAGGCTTCAATGACCCTTCAGAAGAAGAGCGTTCCACAGAAGTAGGAAGCCTCTATTCTGGTCTGGTCCCTCCCCTTCTTTCCCCATCCCGAGAACACCCATTAAGAACACACACACACACACACACACACACACCCCAACCCAACTCCGACCCACGGAGCCTGTACCCATTTTCAAAGGGAGCCTCAGGAGGGAAAAGGTTCCCCCACCCCTGCTCTAGATGGTCGCCCACTCTTGCTCCATTTTGCAAAAGAGACTCTACGTTACCAACCATTTTTTCCCCCTCAATTTTATTTTGCATAAAGTGCCACAGTCATCAGCCCCCAAAAAACAAAAATATCCCCTTTCTCCATCTCTGGTGAAAGGTGACTCTCTTACTCCCAGCAATGACACGGTCGATACCACTTAGAAATCACACATTTAGGCAAGTCTCCGAGAGTAAATATTACAAACAGATTTCAGATACCTCCAGGAAGGAGGAGAAAATTTTCTCTTGTTTTAAATATCTACTGTCTTCTTCATTCCGCGTTTGACGGGATATGAAAAGAAAAGGCTCCCTTAAATCTCTTGGTAGCCCAATCAGATTGCGAGGTTAAAACCTCACCGCAATCTTGTAATTCTTTGGCCTTCTGCAGCAAACACGGCCATTAGAAACATCCCTCGCTACCGACAGTGAGGAACAAGGGTTCTCTCCAGAATCATTCCCAAATCCCCTCGACTCATATAGGGGAGGAAGATCCAACCAAATAAATAGCACTTCAAAAGAAGAAATTTTACCGATATTCAAAATAAAGAGTCCAGTTTAGTCCCATGGACAGCGCATCTGTCCTGATCACGGAAACGGTCTTTTCTTTGTCAGGCCGAAGGGAAAAAATCCAGCATGGAGATCCAGGGTGGGGTCTCTCCCCTTCAACCTCCCTGGTTTTTTAAATAAGAAGAAACTAAACATTCCCAAAAAACCAAACAATGCAAATGGAAAGAGACAAAAAAAAATATTAAATAGATCTTATCATGCACGGCCATCACATACCAATTGGAGACAATTTACACAGCGCTATGTACACAACAGCATTTCCACCAGGGAGGAGCGGGGTGTGTGTGTGTGTGTGTGTGTGTCTGTGTGTGCTGGGTAAGCAACAGCTGGTGAGAATTTCACCCAATGGTTCAGGTTGTAGGATCATTTCCAGGGGTCACAACCTGAGCATCTTTAACCGCAGAGATTGGCTCTTTTATAAAAAGAAGTCATTGGCCCCAACCCCCGTGCTGCAGCCATCGATACCTCAGCTCTTGTAGAAAAATATATATATATAGCTCTGATACAGTCGGCATGTGCGTCTATGGAAAGTGACTTCCTATATCCTGCATAGGAATACTTTGTCCCGTCCACGCAACCCTATCCTAGATGTGCCCAGATTATCGGTATGTGCCGTAGACAAGACAGCATCCTAGTCTATTCCCGTTGACAGGAATGGGAGGGTTTACTTTTAACCTCATTTTCCCCCCAGATCACTATGCGCCAACGCGCCCATTTCTTGCTGCCTCAGTGTAGGAAAGAAAAGGCTTGGGTGAGGTGGTTTTGATTTTTGGTTTGTTTCCCAAAAATAAGATCTGGCTAGATGGCACTAGGAGTTAGCATGGACATGAATCCCATGCAAAGTGAATGGAACGTACTCTTACATTAACTGCAAGCGGCAGCCTGATCCAGCCAAAGGATCACAGTTTGAGTCCCCCACCCCACCCTCAACCATGCTCTAAAACAAAATAAATATATATCAGGAAGTCTCTTTTCACTTTCTTTTTTTCCCCCAATGGCACTTCCTGCATGGTAGAGAAATTTAGGCGCTCGTCCCTTAAAGGAGCAAGGAATGTTCTTTAACGAAGAAGCCCTTTCTCCCCAGTGTGATTAAAGCATCTGAGTTTACACAGATGGTTTTTAAAGGGCCAAAATTTAAAACCCGCTCAGCTGGGAGGGCCAGGTGTTACCAACTGCTATGGTGTCTTACAAGGAAAACCAGATCTACATTTTTAAGATCCAAGGGGGAGGGGGAAACAAACCACAAATTAATTTTTTTTTCTGGATGAATCATTCAGGCCTAAATAAACGTTTATCCCTTTATACATTGTCAAGGGAGGAAAGAGGTATGAGGATTCCCTCCTCTACAAATGGGGTTGAGAGAGGGGCTCCTGCCTCTCCAAAGGCCCTGATCCCTCCCAGTAGTCAAACGCACAGAGGGGCATACCAGCTCCCAGTCCCAAGAAGGGCCTCGAACCTAGGATCCAAACCATTCTAGGTGAAACCTGCTTCGGAGATGGTTACTGTGAGCCAGATTCTACGTCCCCTGAGACTGAGGTGACATCCGTACTGGAAAAAGCTAGTTAAAGATCCACAGCCCAGGATTCCTGGTTAAAAAGCCAAAATCTTCCCCTCCGCACAAGTTGTAGCCAACTCGGGCTTGACCCCAGGACCTTGAGTATCAGCTGGGGACAGAGCTTCCACAGACCCCTTCATTGCCTGCTCTGCAAAGATGCAATATAGAGGCCCAGTGGGAGCCACCTACCCAAGTTAGCAGGAATAACTCCTCACCCCTCCAGAGTTGGCAGAAGCGAGATTTTCACCAACAATGCTAATGCCTCAAAGAGCAGGGTCAAGGGAAAGGAAGGATACACAGTATCCCAGGTCCTAGCCCCATCTGGCTTCAGCTCTAGAGCCTTCCCAAGGCAAGCTAGCATGCCCACTGCTTGCTTAAGAGGGACCAAGAAGTAGGTAGGAGAGACATGGATGCTGGAGGAGACCTAAGCCCATCTGCCTGCTGGACCGGGGCTCTTCCCTGCTCTCCACGCTTGGTCTGGTTCAGCCTGAGGTGGCCACCCTCCACGATGCGACCACAGCAGCATCTGAGCAGCGCCTCTTCCCGGGGGGGCTATGGGAAAGAAGGGCTGCAGATGCAGTCTCCGACAGCAAATCCCTCCCCTCTAGGGTCTTTTGGGTAGAGAGAAGACATTTCCCTCACTTTCCCCAATCTACCTCCCCACACACAAGAGGATCCGTTAGGGATTGGGAAGCACTGGTTAGTGCCAAGGATAATCCTATCCCGCTGTCTCACAGAGATGCTGGGAAGGGGACAGGGATGGCTCCGTGCTCCCCCCCCACTGCTTGGCCCTACCTCTTGCTTAGAGTTACCCGCATTTTCCATCCATCCATCCCCCTTGCAGCTTAATGGAGGCAGAGACTAGCACACAGGATTGTCAGGGAGGCTCGGCTAAAGACAAAGGAGAGAGGGGGGCAGTCCAATCCCACAACCATTAAACCAATTTATCTGGATCTAGAGAGAGAGAGATCTGTCACGATTTTCTCCTGCAGACAGGTTGAAGCAAAGGGGCAGACAGGACAGGTACAACTCCTCATTCAAACCTGGGGGACCAGAAAACCCCTTTACCACAAAGAGGTCCATGCAGCTAGAGAGGGACGTAGCCTATAAAGGGTCTCGACCCTGTCATTTCTCATAGAAAGGGGTCTTGGGAGGTGGCTGGGGGTGGGCAGGATTAACATGCTACATCCTCCCCCTCGGCATGGTTGTGACCAATTCTCCCTCCTGTGCGCACACCCCTCGGCCCTCTTCCGCTGCCCACACTCCCCTCCCTCACACGCCGCCTCCAGCACAACGCAGAACAAAAAAGCCTTTGCATCGGGATGAGACTTGCCTGCTCTGCAGGGAGGCCTGGGGAGTGTGCATGGAAACCATATAGCCAAGCGCTCCCAGCTGCCCCCTCGCCAAAATAGTAGTTCTAAGGTGACTGTGTCAGAGACAGTAAAGGCCAATAACACAGTTGGTACCTGCCATCAACCTGGGCTGCCATTATCTCTCTCTCTCACACACACACAGATTCATTATAGGGGGGGGGGGGGGCATCAGTTCCCCACACTTCTCAAAATACAGCAGCCACATAGGCATACGGGGACAGAGGAGTGCAAAGAATTTTGGCAATAAGAGCACAGCACGCTGGCTAGTCTAGCGCCTGTGGTCTGGAAACAAAGATTGGTTTATAAAGGAAGAATGCACTACACCTGTACAATCTCTCTCTCGCATACATAAGCTAAAGCATGGGTCTCTCTCCACTTGGGGAATTTCCCCCCCAGATTGCTTTGGAGTGCATCTCGGCGATCCCCCAGTGAAGATGAAGTTAACAAACCCTGCCCTTTTGGTGCCCTGTGCATGGAGGGAACCCTCAGGCACTTATTGGCCTATTAAAGTGGGTGGAAATAAATACCAAAATCAGAGAAACAAAACGCCTTGAACTGCTCCTCTCCTTGAAGGCAGAGGCAACCTCCCCACCCCTGCCATGTCTGCCCCCCTCCCTTTTTGTCAGATCCTGCTCACAAGGGTTGGGGGAGGGAGGAGGAAAAACGGTTTCTTTTTGCATCTCCTTGGTTGCGTCCGGCCCAGCGGGGTGAAATCTGTTCCAAAAAGGGACCACAGGAAAGCCATGTTGCTCACCAAGATCTGGTGGTGGTGGTTTGCTTTTTTTTAAAAAAAAGGTCACACCAGAGAGAGAGAGCCATGTGTAGGCTTGTCAGAGCCGGTCCTTAGTCCAAGAGGCTTCTGGGAAAACAGTCACCGATCCAGGACGCGGGTAAAGTCCTCGTGGTTCTTGTTGCCTTCGTTTTTGAGGTCGGCGAAGACCTGGGTGAAGTAGTGGGCGTCAGCGTTGATTCGGAGCATCTTGGCACTCATGGCGTTGATGATGCGAAGGCAGCGGTCCCAGAAGGCATCTTTGGCTGCCTCCACCAGGAAGGGCTTGAGCGGGTACGAGATCTCGTTGCCCATGTAGGAGTAGGACAAGTAGAGGCAGGTGAGCAATGCCGCCTGCAGGTCATGCTCGCTGGAGACCGCGTCCCCGTCGATCACCTCCCGGCACAGCAGGTAGATGAAGACCACGTTGGCGGGCGTGACGAAGGCCTGATCCTGCCAGCCTTGAAGCAGAAGCGAGCGGTCCACGCTACGCAGCCACAGGATGGGCTCGGTGGGCGAGAGGTGCTTGAGGCGGTAGCAGCGGCGGCAGAGAAACTCTCCCAAGCATTTGAGAAGCTCGCTGGTGGAGGCCTGGACGATCACGCGCCGGGGCGAGGAGGTGGTGCCGCCGGTGCTGCCTGGCTTGAGCGAGGAGATGGAGGTGGTGGAGATGCGCTTGGAGCTCAAGGGCGCCAGCGGCTGCCCTCCGGCGTCGTAGCTGGCGAGGTTGGCGCACGACAGGGATTTCTTGACGTTCTCATGATTGAGGAGGGCTACGTCCTTGGCGTGGTGGTAATTATTATTGTTATTATTGGCTGGGCCCTTACCACCACCCCGAGAGCCTTTCTTCTTGGTGGAGGCCACCAACCTCTTCCAGGTTAAGGCCGGGATGAAGATGGAGTGTCTCTTAAGGTTTTTGTCTGCTTTCTGCGCACTTCCTTTAGTGCTCGGCACCCCTGGGTAGTGAGCCAGGGAGCCGGAGGAGCCATCGTCATAGAGGCTGGTTTTCCGGGTGCCAGGAGACAGGGACAGCACAGTACCCATACTGGAGGAATGGAAGGAGAAGGAGGTGACACCGATCAACGATCCAGCAGAAAGCCTGGGAGGGAGCTTTAGCTAGCCAGAGTCAAAGCAAGCCAGCTGCCCGCATGCAGCAGCTCAGCAATCTAGTGTAGAGATACAGTCACCAAGCAGCGCTGCAAGCATGCAATAGGTTAGCCATCTTGCAGAGAGAGCCTCGGCATACAGGCTTGCATTGCACCGCGGGGCATGAAGATTAATTAGCAGGCTCGCCCCACCCAGAGCCCCGCTCGGACAATTAAACGGGAATTAAAACTGCCTTGCATCCCGGTCTCGTGCAGTCGATCAGCTGTCTCGCGCCAGAAGCAATTAATCACCCATCAAGCCCGCCTGCATGCGCTTCGAAGCAGCCCTGCCTTGAATTCCGGCGCACGCAGCACTAGTGCATGGTGGTGGCAATGGGCTGGAGATGCAATTAATTGGCAGCCCGGCGTGCATGCAATTAGCCAGCCGTCTCGCTTGCAATCAAAGCCCTTCTTGTTTCCTTAGCAGATGATCTCCCCGGCAAAAATCCAATCGCGCAGCTCTCCAGACCGGGGGGGCAGGGAGATGATCTGAATCCGGATCCCTACAGCCCCCACCTCTCACAGCAGCAGACAGATCGGGGAACCCCTCCTTTTTTTTGCAAAGGGGGAGCTTAGTAGCAGGGCCGGTCCAGGGCGTGGAGGATGGGGGAATAGCGTCCTGGGGGCGATGCAGGAGATAGGCGTTTGGCAAGCTTCCCCCCCAGCTGAATCAAAGCGGTGGCGGGAGCGGGCGATTCCCCATCAATGCCACTAACTAACCTCCCCTCCTGGGGCTTAGGAGGACTGTCTCCTCCCGGCGCGATCCCTGCCAGGGCAGGGAGCAGCACAGCAGCGTCTCGGCGCGCCCATGGAGAAGTCCGATGCCCCCTTTGCAGCAGCTGTTCGGGCGTCTCTCAGCTGCGACGATCGCTGGGGGGGGGACTCTCCCCTCTTAGCCCCAATGGACGCGCGCCCAAGATGCGATCCGGGAGAGGATGCTGCTCCACCCAAAGGAAGAAGCGGCGGCTTTGATCAAGGGCCAAAGCAAGGGCAGCCCAAAGCCTGGGAGGAGAATCAATGCAGGGGAAAGAACAAACCGGTCCTCCTTCCCAGCTCCCCTGGGATCAGCACCGGGGCAATCCGCTTCTTTCCTCCCGCGGCGGATGTTGCTCTCTTTGACTTGGGAGAAGCAGCGTCTGCAGCATCCGAGCGGCTGGGCGCAGTGAAATGAAAGGAGGGCGGGGGCGAGCCGGAGCAGCCAGAGATGCTCATCGCAGCCCGGCAGGAAGCATATTGGGGAGGGGGGAGGGAGCTAAGGAGGCTGAGTCTCTGTGTCTCTCTTGCCCCCCCTATTGCTTTGTCGCGAGAATAAGAAACTCAGGGTCTTCCTCGTCCCTCCTGTCAGGGCCCAGCTTGCAATGAATCGGAGGGAGCCGACTCGAGGCAGGATGGGTTAGACCATGGATGCAGATGCCCTAAAACCCCCGAGAAGGATCAAAGGTGGAGAAGATTGCACGCCCCTCGCAGCCGGGCCCGGGATAGGTGACACATTTTAGTTTAGCCCCGCCTCTTTCCCTGGGCTGCGTTCCATTTGCCCCGCCCACCGAGCACGTGCTGTGATCGAGCTGTGGCTCTGGTAAACCAGCTGGGGGAATTGGCGGCGGCCTGGCGGGCTCTCCGATTAGGGTTGCTTGATGTGCTTTATTCCAAAGGATGTCCCCTTATTTTTAGGGGAGCATCTCTTCGTTGGGATCCCCATAGCTCCCTAGAACAGAAGGGCTGCCTGGCCCTGATTGACACAGCAGGCATTTCTTACAGCTCCATGGGACAGAATGGGTGTCCCGTATTTCAGAATCCCTCGGGGTAGTAATGTCTGATTTTAAAAAAACAACAACAAAATTTCTCTCGCAGGCCCCTATCTCCAGACTAGTATACTTGCTTGATGAGCAATCAGGGCTATAAACCCCTAACAGCTGGGGCCCAAAACAACCCTAGGGATCACCTTCTCCCCTGTGTCTTAGTATGCCCTCTTCCAGCAGCCAGGATTGGCCTTCTGGCAATGCCCGTGCATGGTGTGCCAAGGGCAAGCGTGAGCCTTACGCATGTTCTGGAAACAGGGTCCAATGTTTTTAGATAGGCAGGCTTTTGGTGGTCGAGGCCTGGGTCAGGTAGGTGATTTTTTTTCTCTTTTAAGTATCAATTTTTATTTTATTGTACTCTGCCCTTAGCCTGATTTTTATTGGGTAAATATTTTTTTTTAAAGTCAATTAAATCCATACTGTAAAATAAAATCCCAACCTTTAAATCCCCCCCCAAAAAACCTAACTCTTCCATCAGACTGTCCCTGGCTCCTCACTCCCATAGTTCTTGGGTGTAGCTCCTCGCCCCTCTCAGTTGGTGTTCCTCAAGGCTCTGTTCTTGGCCCTCTCCTCTTCTCGATCTATACCTCATCCTTAGGCAAACTCATTGCCTCCCATGGCTTCCAATACCACCTCTATGCTGATGACACTCAACTCTATCTCTCTACTCCTTCTCTCTCTCCCTCTGTTCAAGCTCGTCTCATCAACTGTCTCTCTGACATCTCTACCTGGATGTCTCAACGTCAACTCAAACTCAACATGGCTAAAACTGAACTCCTTATCTTCCCCCCTCATCCTTCCTCTCCTTCCTCACTGTCAATAACTATTGATGGAGTCACCATCCTGCCTGTCCCCCAAGCCCGTAGCCTAGGCTTCATCTTTGACTCAGCCCTTTCTTTTAAACCCTACATTGACTCTGTTGCTAAATCCTGTCGCTTCTCCCTCCATAACATTGCTAAGATTCGCCCTTTTCTCTCTGTCTCGTCTGCCAAAACTCTTGTTCATGCTCTGGTCATCTCTCGCCTCGATTACTGTAACCTCCTTCTCACTGGCCTTCCCCGGTCTCACCTTTCTCCCCTCATCTCTGTCCAAAACTCTGCTGCCAGGGTCATCTACCTCGCCAGTCGCTTCGACCATGTGCAGCCCCTCCTCTCTTCGCTTCACTGGCTTCCCCTTCCTGAACGAATCCTGCACAAGCTCCTAGTCTTCACCTATAAAGCTCTTCACAACCTTGCTCCCCCCTACCTCTCTGCACTTATCGCCCTCCATACTCCAGCCCGTGCACTTCGCTCCTCCTCTGTCCCTTCTCTCACCCTTCCACGCCTTCCCTGCTCCCCTAAGCGCCTTCGTCCCTTCTCACTTGCTGCCCCCCATGCCTGGAACTCCCTCCCTGTCCACATCCGCCTTGCCCCCTCCCTTCATACCTTCAAATCTCTCCTTAAAACTCACCTCTTTCGCTCTGCTCTGTCTGACTCTTTATCCTGCTGAGCCACTATTCCTATACCTACGATCGGTTTACCCTTATCCTTGCAACATGGACCTGCCTGCTGTCATTCTCATCGTAACCAAGCCAAGTACGTGCACTTGAGACCTCGCATCTTCATGAATGTTAGACCCCTTGTCTCTCCCTCTGTTCCCCTTCCTAAGTCTCTCCCCCAGCTCCTGTCTCTCAGATTGTAAGCCCTAGGGGCAGGGACTGTGTCTATTTTATTACTTTGTAAAGTGCCAGGTACACTGCTGGCGCTATATAAATGTTTGTTAATAATAATAATAATAGTTCTCACCTCTGAGGCTCTATAATTCAAGAGTCCCCTAAGATAAACCCATGCACCTCAATTCTATTAATATTTCCCTGTCTCTCCCTATGTTCCTCTCCCTGGTCTCTCCTAGATTGTAGGGCCCTCAGGGCAGGAACCTATCGCTAATTAATGATTCTACAAGTCCCAGGCACATTGCTGGCACTATGTAAATATTAATAAAATATTAGCTACAGGACCTCATCTACACATGACCCTTCCAAGGGGAATCCTGCAGGGACATTTGCTATTAACTTGCATCATGCCAGCTTCCTGCTGAACAGTCATGACTAGAAACATGGCTGGACAATGAGGTGGGGAACACAGGGCTAGACAGGGAGAATTCAAGAAGTTGAGAAGTTACAAGCGTGCATGCGAGTTGCAACTGCTGAACACGGCGCTGGGTGAGACCGTTGAGAGTACTGTGACCAGTTCTGCTGTGCACCATTTTAAAAGGATGCCACACACGGCAGGGAGCTCTCTCTCTCTGCCCCTCCCCATGGATGGGAATGCTGATAAATCTAAAAAAATAGAAGTTCACACACACACACACACCCTGCCCCAGTTCACTCCCTGCACAGGAGTCCGTGCCTCAGTTTCCCCTGAAAGTTCCAGTTGCCAAACACAGAGTTCCTTTGGTTAACAGCTTTTATTCCAAGACTTCACACTCCCTTGGTACCTCCAGGGCTCTGCCCAGCATTCCTTCCTTCCTTCCTTCCTTCCTGGTTGGTTGCGGGCATCTTTACAAACTCATAAACCTTGGTCTAGGGATCCCCTCGTCCCAGGCATATCACCCCAGCCTGGCAGTACCTCTCCCTACAAGCTCACTCACTAAGCTTCCCTGGTGAGCGCTCTCCCCCCTCGCGAGGCTTCCCGGCCAGCCGTACATCTTTAGGGGTTCTGATCACCTGGGCTTCTTAGGCCTTTAACTGGGTCAGAGGGAACCAAACCATCTGGGCAAGGGGGTTCCTGGGGCAGGTGCAGCTGAAACACCCCCGCTCACCCTGCTAGAGGGCCCCTCTGAAATCAATAGGGGAGGGAGGAAACTCCCATTGACCTCAATGGGGTCCATATTTCACCCCCAAGCTCCAGTCAAGGGCATTTCACCCCCAAACTCCTCTTCAAGGGCTGCCCTGTGGGCAGGAGGGGCGGGATATAAATTTTAAATAAATAAATAAATAAATTTAGCCTGAGCTGCTATCTCCTTCTCCAGGTGAAGGGCTAATCCCCTGTGTGCCATTATGGCAGGGGATGGCTCTCTTGTGAATGCCAGCTGCCCGTGAAGTGCTACAACGAGAACGCAGGGGGTAGGGGCAGCATTCTTGGTTGCTGCCTCACAATTATGGAGCCCGTTTGTCTTCCGGAGGAGATGTAAGACCTTTTTGTTTGGCCCGCTGTTTGACGGGCAGGAATAGGCTTGGGTGGAAGGGTTTGGGGAGGAGTACTGGTGGGTGGCAAGAAGGGATAAGGGTGGGATCTGGCAGGGTGGTGGGATTGGGTGAGGGTGTAGGGGAGGGCTGGGTGGGGCGTAAGGGGATTAAAAAAATTATTCCTGACTTTAATGGTTTTTATTGCTGTTTTTGTGACTAAGCCCTTCCTGAGCCTCTGTGGGGACGGCAGCATATACATTTAAATAAATAAATATCCACCAGTGTCCACATCCCAAATTCAATGTGTTCAGGCAGAGCCAGGGGTTGGCAGATTACATCATAAACAACACAGGGATCGCCATCAGGTAGAGAACATCCTGAGGATGGATCTAAAGCTTCACCCAGGTCTGGCTTGGTCCAGCAGAGGTCGGGGTGCAGCATTGCTTTCTGGGATATGTAGTCCTCACAGGCCACCTTCAAAGCTATCGTCATCCATTCCAGTTCATACCAGCTAGAGTCTAATAACCTGCTGGAGGAAAGCAGCGCAAGGTTTTGTGGGGCCCTCGGAACAAATTTAAATGGACCCTTACGTTTTATCCGTGGATATGCTAGTAGAGGCTTCTTGCCATGCACAGCCAGCTCCGCTTGAGCTGCTGGAGCTGAAACTTTCCTTTAGCCCCACCCAGAATGATATCTGTTTTCACCCTGAGTGGCTAGCACCAGCACAAGTCCAATTCGCTTCAAGGGGGCCTGCAGCTGTGTTAAACGATCAGCACAGTCTGCTTAGAGGTTCACACCCTTAAGCCAGGGGTGGGAAACATCTGGTCGCTGGGCCAAATCCAACCCAAGGAAGTTTTTTATTTGGTTCCTTTCCCATTCATGGATCTAGTCACTACCCTCGTGTACCGAAAGAGAAAGCTCAGGGCCAGGGGAAGAGAGTGGAGATGAGGGCATGCACTCTAGGATAGGGGGGAAATTAGGGTTGCTACCTATGCACATTTTTAAGGAACACTTATAAAAAATACATGTTGCAAGCCCTGCCTTGGCAAGTAAGGTGCCAAAACAGGCCATGCAACATGCATTTTTCATAAGTGTTCCATAAAAATTTGCATACGTGGCAACTGTAAGGGGCATAGATGCAGAGCACAGATCATGATGTAGAGCAGAGGTGGGGGAACCTTTCCCCTCATGGGGGCTACTCTGAAAAGGAGTCCAAGCTTGGAGGGGCGCATAGAAGCTGGGCATGGCGGTGTCTAAGGGGTGCACTTCTGGAAGACAAGTGTCCAGATGTTCATGGATCTGTCCCCTCTCCTTGGGTGCACACCCTCCTCTCTGCCCCCTTCTCCTGAGCGAGGCTTCTAGGCGGAGCAATCTGTCTGGTTAATTCGGATAACAAACAAGACCCGTGATGTATGCTAACTAGTTATTACGCGATCTCCCCCCCGAGCGCTCATTTCCATCAGCAGCAGTTGGTCCAATAAAAGATCCAGGAGCCAGATCCAAGAACTGGAAAGGGGGGTGCTACGCCAGGCTTTTGGCAAAGGTGAGGGTGGGGTTTTATTTTTTGTATTGGGGGGGCGGTTGGTGTTTTGTGTTGTATATTTTATGGGTAGGATTTTAATTACAGGGGAGGTTATGCTCCCTTTTATCCTTGTTCTGTTGTTTTTACAGGGCCCTATGTGAATTTTAAATATGTCTTTTTATTTTTGTAAGCCGTTCCGGACGCGGGGTAACCAGTGTTAAAAATAAATAAACAAATAAATAAATAAAATAAAAGCTGCATTTGGCCCCCGGGCCTGAGGTTCCCCGCCCCTTCCTTCCCCCCTCATGAGCACACCCCTTAAGTCCCGCCCCTTCCTTCCCCCATCATGAGAACACTCCTTAAGTCCCGCCCCTTCCTTCCCCCATCATGAGAATACTCCTTAAGTCCCACCCTTACTCATTTTCAAAGTGGCCTGCGGGAGGGGAAAGCTTCCCCATTCTGGCCCCTCCTCAAGAAACCATCGCTTGACGTTGGTGCCCCAGTGAATTACCGGCCTGTCTCTAACCTTCCCTTTTTAGGGTAGGTTATTGAACGGGGAGTGGCCTCTCCGCTCCAGGTGCATCTGGACCACACCAGCTTCCTTGATCCCACACAGTCTGGGTTTCGTCCAGGTTATGGCGCGGAGACCACGCTTGTGGCTTTGGTTGACGACCTCCTCGTAGAGTTAGACCAGGGTCGTAGGATGCTGTTAGTCTTGCTGGATCTATCTGCGGCTTTTGTTACCGTGAATCATGAGATGCTGGTGACTCGCCTGTGGGACCTGGCCGGGGTGGACACTCCTGTCTTGCGGTGGTTTCGTTCATACCTGACGGATAGATCACAGCAGGTGATACTAGGGGACTGTACATCGTCCCCTGGAGGTCTCCTGTGTGGTGTCCCGCAGGGTCCCCTCTCTTATTCAGCATGTATATGAAGCCACTCAGGGAGGTCGTGCGCAGCTGGGGGGTCCGCAGGGCCGGCCCTACCTCAGGGCGGCCACCCCAGGCCCTGCTCCTGGGGGCCCCTACACTCGGGGTCCCCAGCTCCTGGCCGGACAGTGGCCGGGAACTGGGGATCCCGAGCACGGGGACACTGGCCAACTCCAACTGACAGGCAGCGGAAGGGGCCAGTAGGAGTGAAGGAGAGGCAGAGGTCCCGCCTCTCCCACACTCCGTGCCCCCCCTCCCCACTGCCTGTCACAGTCTCAGCCAAGGGAAATGAGGGAGAGAGAGGCAGGGGCCCTGCCTCTCCCTCATTTCCCCTGGCCAAGAGACTGACAGGTAGGGAGGGCAACCACAGAGTGAGGGAGAGGTGGGGCCTGGGAGAGAAGCAGGCAGAGGCCCCACCTCTCCTTCACACCGCTGGCCCCCTCCGCTACCTGGCTGTTTCGGGCAGGGGAAATGAGGGAGAGGTGGGGCCTCTGCCTTTCTCTCCCTCGTTACCCCTGGCCGAGACTGTGACAGACAGCAGGGAGGGGGCGGAACTTCCAGTGGTGGCGGGCAGCGCGGCGGCAGATTTGCCCACCCCACCTGAAGCTCCGAGCCCGGGGCGGGGCCCAGGCCAGAGGTGGTGGTGGCGGCGGCGGCAATGACAGCAGCGGCAACAGCGGATCAGGTAAGTGATCCGAATGGCCGCTCAGGCTTGGGGATGGGCAGAGGGGAGTGCCCATCCCCAGGCCCAGGCACCGCACCGCCCCCTGAGCCGGGGAGCGCCTCACATTTGTTCCCTGCCCTGGGCCCCGCTTACGCTAAGGCCGGCCCTGGGGGTCCGCTGTCCTCAATATGCGGATGATACCCAGCTGTATCTATGGTTTTCATCCAACCCAGACCTGGCGGTCTCGTTGCTATCCCGGTGCCTGGCTGCTGTGGGGAATTGGATGAGGTTGAGCTGATTGAAGCTCAATCCCGATAAAACAGAGGTGATGTTGGGGAGGTGGGGGGTTTGCCAGAGAACTGGGGGAGGGGAACACTCCTTGTATTGGGGGTGTTCACCTGCCATTAGAGCCTGGGGGTGCTCCCAGGTGTCAGCTGTGGCCAGGAGCACCTTTCACCAATTACATCTGGTGAAAAGGCTCCGTCCATATGTCTTGGACTCCGACCTGACCACTCTCATCCATGCATTAGTAACCTCAAGGCTAGATTACTGCAAGGCGCTCTACGTGGGGCTGCCCTTGGTGACGGACTGGAAGCTACAGCTGGTGCAGAATGCGGTGGCCCGTCTGCTTACAGGGACGGGCCGCTGGGAGCACACAACACCGGTGCTCCAAGCACTGCACTGGCGGCCTGTTGTCTTCTGGGCCTGATTCAAGGTGCTTGTTTTGACCTATAAAATCCTTCACGGCTTGGGCCCCGCTTATCTGAAGGACCGCCTCACTCCCTGGGCGTCTCCTGTGGTCGTCCGGGAGCGCCCTCCTGGAGGTCCCGTGGTACAGGCGGGTCCGTGTGGACTGGAGGGCATTCTTGGTGACCACACCGTCACTCTGGAACGCTCTCCCCATGGAGGTCCGCCTCAGCCCGAATCTTCTCGCCTCCTGCCGGCAGCGTAAAACCTTGCTGTTCCATCAGGCATTTGGTGAGGGGGGGGGGGGGGGNTACATTTTTAAACTTGCTGTTTAGTTTCTCTCGCTGAGTCACTTCTCAGGACATCTCCATATGAACCCGCATCTGCTGTACTATCGCCCTATGACAACAGCATTTGGGGGCTCATCTGGGATGTCCTGGGAAGTGACTCCAAGAGAGGAACTAGACAGCAAGTAAACAACGTAACCTTTATTTACGTCCATCTGGACAACGACACCCCCTACTGGCCAACATGGCACGGGAGTAGGGCACTCAGTTCACCCTGAAAAACCCAGAAGATCACCACCCCACACTGGGTATCAATTCTCTGTGCAGCACTGGGGTCTCTAGATATGCCTGCAGTGGATACAGACCTGAGCCGTTGTCAAGGAGTGTAGCTTGGTTGGAATTGTCCTAGGACAGAGAATGGAATTCTCACCTCCAACCCTCTCTCAAAAGCAGGGAATACAGCTGCACCAGGGAGGATTGGGAGTGCGAACCACCTGTCCCTTACGCCCTTAGCCATCTTGATGGAAGCGGTCTCTGCACCGAACTCCTGACAGCGGTATAGACTTTACAAGTGGGTGGAACAGGCACAAGCTTGGCAGGAAGTGATTCAGGTGGTGCTTTTAACATCAGGCAGTTGTGTGCCAAGCTGATTGTCAGTGTAATTAACTCGGTAGGCAGCAATAATATTAAGGTCCCACCTACCTAGTTCTCAGCTGCTGGTGTTTGTAGGCAAACATACACCGGTGAGGCTTGAGATGGGATCAGCCGCTGGGGAACTAGGAAAGCTCTGTTCTCAGCTCTGGCACTGACTGTGCAACTATTGATTGACTTTTTTGTACCCTTCCCTATCCAAAAGGCTCAGGACAGGTAGCAACATATAAAAACAACACTTGAAATAAATGTAAAATAAAATGCATCAAGCAAGTATAAATAAAATATATCCTATAAAGCCCCCTAAAAAGCTTACCCCTCCAGAATCTGTTCTCATCCACAAAAAGTCCAGCCGAATAAAAAGGTCTTCCATTGCCTCTAGGAAATGCTCAAACTTAGACTTTGGTGAATTTCATGGGGAAGGGAGTTCCAAAGCTGTGGAGCAGTCACCAAGAATGACCTCTCTGCGTGCCCTTGCTGTATTTATTTATTTATTTATTTATTTATTAGGCATCAGCTTTCGCTATAGCCTTCAAATCAAAACTGCACCAACTTCAAATATGAAGCTGGTGCAGTGAAGGACTTGTCTGGTGAAGTTGGTGGTAAGGGCTCCTGGCCACCACTCCAATATGACTGTGAACAGTTCACTTCTGTCCCACCTGCAATGTACTTGTCGTTAAGGATTGCGATGAAGCATAGGGGGAGACGGCTTTTCAGATGCGCAGGGTGTCATTAGATGGACCCGGGACTGGCCATCCCCGGAACTGCCCTGGGGGTGCCCCCCAGTGTCTGCCTGCATCTGACCCCAACTCATCTGGTCCATTTTAAATGGACCTGGTGGCTGTTGTACCCCACGGTCTGCCCACGTGGCACCTCTCCCCCAAACCATAGAGTTGTGGGCAGATAGCCTGCCGCTCTAGACTGCTGCCTGCAATTCTATGGGGCTGCCCAGGGCAACCGCCAGCTGAGAGCAGAGCTGCAGCCGCCATCTGCCAAGGAGACAGACCGCAGCTCCGCCTCAGGCTGGGGCGCTGGGTTTGGGTGGCCCGCTCCGCTGGCGGCCTGCCTTTAGACAGACGGGCCCTCGCGGGTAAGGCCGGGCTGCGGTTCATCTCTTTCCACCCAGTGTCACCAAGCCATCTCGTAACCTCTGTGACAAGCTAAACACACAGAGCTGCTTCAGGCTCTCACTGGCAGGCTTGTTTTCCTGCCCTTGGCAAACTCGAAGGCCCATCAGCAGGAGGCTGGCGATGAAAAACAAGGGAATATTTAAAGGCAATTAGCATGTTTTTTTTTCAGCAATGGTAAAAATAGGCTGCTCACTTGCTATTTTGGTGGCGCTTTTGGGTGCGTGAAGAAAGGGGGGAGGAGAGGAGCTAACTGCACCAACAAGAAAAATAAACTTTGTATTGAATAAAAATAAGGCGCCTCAGACATGAAGGGGAAGAAGATTTGGGCTGGCTACAGGGGGAGCTTTGCATGGTGTGTAGAAAGCTCCGTGCACAATGCTGCAGCAAGAATGGCTAATGCAGTCCTTAGGAGGTATTAACCAGGAATAGGAGTTTTTTCTTAGCTCCACTCTTCTTCTGAGGTTTTCCTAGCAGGATCTTCAACACCATCCAGGCCTTTGCTGTGCTTTTCCCCTCAGACAAATCCTTCCCAACCGCTGATCACAAAATGAACATGTGTCGACACTGACAGTTGCAAGACAACACAAATGATATTTTGGGCTGCATTATCAGAAGAGTGTTGTCTAAGGCCACATTCTAATGAATAGAGGTAAATAAACCAAAGAATGACTTAAGTTAAATTTAAGTCTGAACACTATTAATTAGTCTGAATACTACTGAAGTAACTACTTTAATTTAATGACTTTGCTAACTACTCCACTTTGGTACGAACAATGTAAACTGAAGTAACTGCTTCAATTCACAAAATCAAAGTAACCACTTCATTTCAGTAGCGCTCAAACAGTTCAAAAGCAAAGGAGGACCGCAGCAGTCTCCCCCGAGGTGAGATGAGCCGTGGCCATCATGGTCTGATTCATAAGCGTGGACATAAACAGTTTATTTGAAATACAAACCAAAGGGCAGCATGTTTCAGGAGTACCTACTTCTCTTCCTACTCCTGAATAACATTGGTTCAGGAGTTAAGCTGAAGTAAGGTGCAATTACATAAAATGAACTGGAAGTAGGGTTGCCCCCGATGCAATGTTTTATGAAAAATACATGTTGCAGGGCCCTGCCTTGGCACCAAGGCAGGGCTCCACAACCTGTATTTTTCATAACTGTTCCTTAAATCTCAACGTTCGCTTCTGCGAGGTAGCTCAGCAGGGTAGGAGCACAAGAACCATCAGCCCCCTCTGCTGACGGCTTGTCTTCACTGCCCCTCTGAGAGCAGGGAAGATGCAAAGCGTGCTGGAAGGAGACGCAGAGGGGTAGGGGGTTGGGCTGGTTCGCTCTCACATAAAAAGCTCCCTGGCAAAAAGCAGGGAAGAGAAGACTCGGGAGGCCTGATGCTCTTGGAATGATGAATCTCCCCGAGACTGATTTTTGGAATTACAGCACAAACCTCACTGTTTGGACCCCATGGGGGACAGGCTTTATGTTCGGATTAAAGAGGCGTTTGGAGGGAGAGAAGAGTTCAGACCCTGCAGCTCAGGGCCCAGACAGCAGCTGTTTTTTCCAGTTCCTGGATCTGGCTCCTGGATCCAGCTCTTCCTCTCAAACATTGGAAAAAAGAGCAAGCTTGCAGGAAAGGAGCAGTAATGGACACGCACTCAAGGATAGGGGGATGGAGCCATGATCAGGACCTTCCCCCTCCTACCCTGAGCATGTCAGGATTTGGGCGCCTGCGCGGCAGTGGCAAACCCAGCCTGCCACCCCACCTGAGGCACCTTGTAGCTCCCCTGGCCCCACCTCTAAAGCAGTGGAGCAGGAGATTGCTGCTGCAGGTTGGTCAATGTATCGCTTGCTCCTAGCAAGCCTTGGTAGCAGCAGAGTTGCAGGGGGTGTCCCAGGGCCACATGGGGCACTGTGGTCACACTCTGGGGAAATTAGCTCACCCCACTGCTACGCCGTTTCAGCCTCGGCGGAATCCCCCTCTTTGCGGAAGGGGGTACCCTCTCAGGACACACCACACAATTCAGAGGGTATTAAGCCCACAGTCCTTTATTGGACACACCCAGTGTACACAGTCCCTGGGGCTGCCGGCTCAGTGGCCTCCACCCTGCAGACCCAGGTCCATCTCTCTCAGGCACAGGAGCACCACAATATCAACCCCCAAAGTCCATCCAGCAAGGCCTCAAAGCCCCTAGGCTCTGGCCAAGCCTTCCCCAGGAAAGAGGCTCCCTCCTGGGCAAAGTCTCTCCCACTTGTCTGGGTCTCCAACCCTCAGCACCTTGAATAACATAGAGCAGGAAAGCTTGTTCAGGGAGCTGTTGCTCATTCAGCTCCCTGGTAGAGACTCTCTCTTCTCTGCCTTGCTCTCCTTATGTACAGGCAGAGTGGGCGTGGCCAGGCTTCCTTTCCTCAGCCTTAAAGGGTCACTAACCTGCCCACTCTGTCCCAGGGTTTCTCAGCCTATTTACCCCACAGGCTGTTCCCCAGCTAGGGGGGCTGTCTTTGCCATGCCCTTGGGCATGCTCAGCCCTCTGGCAGACCCCCTCAGCCCCCTTCTTAAAGGGGAAGCAGCCCCACAGGACTGCTCCCTGCTACAACCAGTCTGTGCCTTGCATGTTTCTCTGCTACTTCTCCAGGACCTAGATTTTCCCTGGCCTTTGGGTCCTTTCTTCTCCCAGACTCCTTCCAGCCTCACTGGAGCCCAGTCTTTGGCCTTGTGGCGTCCTGGGGGCGTAGCTAACTTGGGATGGGCTCAGGCCTAGGGACAAGAAATGTCTGTACCCCCCCTTTTTTTTCCCTGCCAGTGGAAAAGCCACCAACTGGCCTACGGGTACCTCCCAGCTCAGCCTAGGGGCGCTGGGCTGCTGGCGTGTGGAACTTACTTGCTCTCTGCAGAGTCTGCGGCATGCTGCTAGCGACCTGCTGCTGGGCCCATCCATCTTCTGGGCCGGCGGCGAGCTAGTCCCACGGGGCACTCTGTACCTCACAGCTCACTGCCCACACGCTGGGGCCAAGCACGGCCAGCAGCAGCAGTGCCATTGCTGCCCTGGCCCACCTGACCAGCCCTAGAGGCCAGGGACTGGTCGGGCGGGCCAGGGCAGGCTGGGCTGGCTCGATGCGCGGAGCTCCGGAGTGGGAAGGTGCCCGGCGGCGGTTCCACTCAATTACTGAGTGGAACCACCACTGGGCACCTTTCTGCTCGGGCTGGGCCTCCCTTGAGTCAGCCCTGCCCGGACCAGGTCCAGACTGGTGGGCAGAACTCATCCTCCGTGGCGCCAGGGGGGCAAGTCAAACTGCGAGGCGTGAGAGTGTGACCTGGCCTGGCACAAACTGCTGCATGGGCCCCCTCCCTGCCCGCGTTTGGAACTATGGCCACTTTTACACGGACGCCGCCCACCCACAAACACCCGGAAACACCCAGCGGATGGGTGGGAGAGCGTCCGCGTAAATGTCCACGAGTGGGTGGCCCCACCCGCCGACACCTGCCAACACCCACAGAGCAGCCGCAAGGGAGCTGGCACCCTCCGTGGGTGGAGATGGGTGTTCAACACCCAAGCATCCGTGTAAAAGTGAAAACACCCACACCCACATGGACCAGACCGGTGGAGCCCCACTGCACCAGTGCCACGGGGCACACACGCGCCACCACACAGACACGCCCATGGGGGGGACGCTGGACGTCCAGCCCGAGAGCCTGTAAAGGAGGGAGGAACCACAGCACACACACGTGGGCTCCCACGATGGCGACCAGGAAGGTCCACGAAAAGGCAACAGGAGCCGACGATGCCCCATGCGGGGGAAGGGGCTGGGTGTGTACGGGGACCCTGGGGCGCCCTGGGGGGAGGGGAGAAGCCCTGGCAAGGCAGTGCAGGGTGGGAGGAATGTGCCCCAGGTGGAAGGCACAAGGGGGGGTAATGGACCGGCAGCAGGGGCCGCACCGACAGCCCCCCGATGGGCGACCCCCAGCCCAGCACCTCCCAAGGGCACAGCCCAAGGAGCAGCAGCGAGAGCAAGGTGAGCACGAGGAAACCCACCCACCCTGAGAGGGGAGGGTCATGCCCTGGGCCCGGACCTCCAGACCAGGGAACACAGGGAAGGCGGCAGCAGCATAACCTGGTCCCCCCATCCCCGCAGGACGCTCCCGGACAACGGAGCACCGCACCACCGGGACAACAGTCAAGGAGGGCCTCCCAGACAGCCAGGTGAGCAGAAGGGAACCCGAGGGGGGGCAGGCGCCACGGGTGGACGGGGGGGCAGCAGGAGCCATAATAACCCTTATTGCACTACCCCCAACAGGACATGACCACCACAACGGCTACCACACCCATAGGGCGGGCCCCATGCCGCCAAGCTGGTCGGCCCCACACACACGCGGGTCCCAAAAGGGGGAGCCCTGGTCAAGACAGGAGGTCAGGGACTTCATATGCGTGTGGGGGTCCGAAAGGGTCCAGCACGACCTGGTGCAAAGCTATAAGACCAGACAGGTCTATGAAGCCATCGCCCAGGAGATGCAGCGGCAGGGGTACAATAGGGATGTAGCCCAGTGCATGCAGCAGGCGAAGGACTTGAGGTCCGGATACAAACATATCAGGGACAATAGTCTCAAGTCCGGCCAGGCCATGCGCACAGCCGAGTTCCAGGAGGAGCTGGACAAGTTCCTCTGCATGGACGGGGACATCATGGCCTCCCGCACGCATGGCAGCGCCTTCGCCAGGGGCAGACGCAGGGCCACCATGGTACCCCCCCCGACAGACCCCACAGAGCGGGGGGGCAGGTGCCCCTGGCGAGGCCATCGAGGAAGCGGGAGGGGACTGCCCCATCCCACAGGGGGAGGAGGCACCCCGGGGATCAAAGCACCGACGCACCGCACACTGCGCGCGCCTCCAAGGCCCACAGGCCACCCGGCCACAGGGACGAGGTGTGCGCAGAGCCAGCGGAGACCCGGGACGGCCCCCAGACTGCGGAGGAATTGGATCCAGGTATGCGCACCCCAGCGAGGCCGGGGGGTGTGTGGTCGGCTGGGGATTGGCTCGGATGGAGGCGCTGCGGCCTGGGCCGGGAGCCAGCAAACACTCACGGTAACCCACCCCGTTGCAGCACAAGGCAGCCTGGAGGTGTATGAGGTGGAGGTCGTGGAGGAGGAGGGGGGCCAGGCAGCTCCACCATCACCAGGTGGGCGAACCTCCAGGACGGGTCACACAGGCCAAGGGACCACGGGGGGTGGGGGTGGTACGGGGGGGCGGGCACCTGGGGGCCCGCAACCAGCAACCGGCAGAGTCCACCAGGGGCTGGCTGGAGGGGGGCAGGCGGGAGGGGCTGTCCCTTCTCTCCTGCAGCTACGGTTGTCGTGCTGCTGGCGATCTTGTGCCTGGGCGCGATGGTGCAGCAGCTGGAGCGGGCGGCGTGGGACATGCGGGCGGCGGGGCGCCTGTTCGATGGCATCCGTGAGTGTGCTGCCTGTTTGCTGGGCCCTGTGTCCCTCCGCGGGGGGTTCTGTTCCTGGGTGCCGGGGCTGTCTCTGATGGCTCTCTCCTCTCCCTCTGTCCCATACAGTGCAGGCCATGATTGCTGAGCGGACCCGGGGGCAGGGGGAGTTGTTGGAGCTTCTCCTGCACGTCCTGGACTGTGCGCAGGCCGAGCGCTGGCGCCGGGCGCGGTGTCGCTGGCCGTATTGACCAGGGTTCTGTCCCAGGCCTGCCTGTGCTGGCACTGTCCCACCCACCCCTATTGTTGCCCCATCTCCCTCCCTGCCCTGTGGTTGTTGACCCCTGTTGTTGGTTCCCCATTCGATGAAAGGCTTGTGTGTTCCTTTCCTGGTGTGTTGGTGTTGTGCTTTGCTTCAACCTCTCCGGTTGTGCGGGTGCCTCTGGGTGTGTGTGTGGGGGTGTTGCCTGTGTTGTGTGGGTGCCTTCCCCCCTTTGCCCCCCCGTGGGCCGTGGGCCCGTTGCCTGCAATGTGTGTGCCGCTCAGCTGTGTTGGGAGGGGTGGGGTGGGCTGGTGCCAGGCTGTCTGGGCTCCATGCCGGGGCTGCGTGGAGCCGGATACTTTGTAACGGCTGTCATCCCATCTCCCTCCCGCCCCGCCCGTGCGGGTCCTGGCGGCTGGGGGGGGCGGGGCCACGTTGCGTGGCTTCATTTGCCCTCAGTCGGCCATGTTGTGCCGTCGCTGTGCCGGGCGGGGCTTCCCCGGCGGTCCCGGACGTCCACGTACTTGCATGGGTGTTTGCCGGGTGTTCCCGAGATGGGTGTTTAGCCGCTGGGTGTTTGTGGGTCCCTCCCCTTTCCTTCCCCCCCGTGGTGCTGTCTGTGTAAATGACTCCCTGCTCGGAGTTGGCGCCGGCGGGTGTTCGCTGGGTGTGCTCCCCCACCCGTCCACACCCATCTCCACCCATCGGCGGCGTCCGTGTAAAAAAGGCCATTGTGTCGTACACAATGTTGCAACCACAGGCAGGGAGGGGGCCCGTGCAGCAGCCGGAAGGGCCCCCACCCAGCTCAGGTGGCAATTTTAAAAAGGGGGGGAAAGAGGGGGGAGGGTGGCTTAGCTACCTTGGATATTGGGCCCCCAGCCAGTACAGGCCCTGGGACGAATGTCCCTGTTTGTCCAACGGTCGCTACGTCCCTGGCGGCGTCTCTGTTGCTGCTACTGCGCCCCTCCAGCCTCCCTGCACGTTTGCCTTCCAGACCTCCTGCTCAGCTCCCATTCCTCGCTCCTGCTAGGATGCCCGTCCGGGAATGGACCACGGCCCAGCCGTGGATGCCCGTCTGGGAACAAACAGGCAGCCCCGATGTGGCCCAATCGGGCGGGCCTTAGCCCGACTTTGGGGGTTTTCTGAGGTCAGAGCCTGGACCAGCTGCTGACACCGCCCGGGGCGATCCGGGGCCAACATCAGGCGGTCCCTGCACAAACCTCGAAAGGTCCGAAAGAAAGCGTGACCGAGCAGGCCACGGGGGTCCACTCTCACGTTTGTCTCGACCCTAAGTGTCCGAACCCCCTGTACCGATTTGAAGAGAGCAGCCAGACCCGGGCTGAGTCTTCTCTTCCTGGCTTCGGAAACCTGGGCCAATCTCACTCGTTTCCCCATCTTTAGAGGCGTCTTGTCCGGCGTTCCCTTCAATCTGCCCATTTAGAGGGGTTTTTTTTCAGTCCATCCAAGACAGGGGGAGGAGACCCTCTGTCCTGTGGGCCAGATCTTGCCCACGGCTGGGTTTTTAAATTGTTGTTATTATTTGGGCCCATTCCAGTTCCTGGATCACGGCCCACGGATTCAGCGTGCTTGAGGGAAGGGAGCGGAAACGAGGGGGCCTGCACACGAGGAGAGGGGATGGGTCCATGGCGTCGACCCTCCTCATCCTGAGCACACGCACCAGGGTGCCAGTTCCCCATGGCATGCGAGGGGGAATGAAAGGGTTAATCCTTGGCCGGGGGGGGGGGGGGGGGGG
>QEPC01015304.1:1367310-1416724 GCA_003113815.1 Sphenodon punctatus | reverse complement strand
GGGGCGGGCAGCTGCTTTCTATGCTGGCTGAGGGAGAGGTGTCCCAGGTGTGAGCACTTGCCTGCAGGGAATGGCGGATGAGTCACACAGGTCCCATGCAGGGCTGGGGGAGGATGTAAGAGGCAGGATGTTTACACCACAAAATTAGGCTTTTTAAAAAAATGTCCTCCCTATATAAAAAAATAAAATCCTAATAGGAATAATTTCAGGTAAATTTTAGATCTATAACGTTTGCCTGCTGTATCAGCAACCCAAACTCTTCTGAAAGGATGGGGAACCCTGTCCCTTCTGTGGGCCACTTTGAAATTAATCCAAGCTCTAGGGGGGAGGTAGGAGTTGGGATGGGGATAGGGTGGTGCTTAACAGCTATGCCGAGGGTGGAAGAAGACGGGGGAAGGTCCAGATCAGAGGAGGGCAAAATTCCCGGCACCAAGAGCTGAGTTCCAAAACCTTGATGGGACCAAGAGCCATAAAGTCACACCTCTCCGCTTCCTGCTTTGTGATTGGCTGGTGGAGCCAGTGCTCCACAAGCCTGGCTGCTGAGATTCTCAGGAGCAGTTGCAATTCAGCTGCTGAGACTTGGGTATCATGAAGCAAGACACGGAACCATTAAGGCAGCATGGGGCCTCACGCCATCCCTGGCCGAGAGCAGCACTTGAACTGCCCACGAGACTTGTACAACTCTCTAGCCGCTGTTTGCCCATCCCGGTCCAGATGGTGGCTCTCTGCCATCAGTCCAACCTGTATCCTTGAGTCCATGTCTCCATTCCTGCTCCCTAACCCTCTGCTCGCCCTTGTAGTGTTTGAGAGTATAGACCAGATCCATAGGTTGGCAAGGGGCCAAATGAAAAACCTCTGGGGCCCAGCTTTAGGCTAGCTCCCCTCCCACCCCTGCTCTGCTAGCAGATAAGAGCCAAGAAGCGAATGCGTGTTTGCCGCTGACCTGTCCGGACAGACACTCCAAACTGAGAGCTGATGTAATGGGGTAAAGGTTATTTTTCAGTCGCCAGCCTCGGTCTTCTGGGCGTCAATGGCTCCCAGGCACCTGCAAATTTTTGCCTTGGGTTATTTTAGTCAGGCTTTCACTTTTAATAATCTTGGGCATTAGCAACTTGGGTAAAGAGATTATTTTTAAAAATGCGTGCGTGTGATGTATTTAACATGATAAATTTCACCGCAGTCCCTTCTAGAGTATTTACCTTTTTTGAGTGTTTCTCCTCCTACGTGCACTGGAGTTGGGAAGGCATTGTGGAGCATTAATGGGGAGCCCTCATTCTGCTCTCGGAAGTATGGGGTAATGGTTCTATTTCGATTTAGGCTCCTGCAGGCTTAGGGAACCATGTTGAATGCTGTTGGGCAGTCTGCCCTATTCAGTCTGTTCTGAGCTGGGCAATAAGATCTTCATACACTTGTCAAACACAGCTTGTGGATCCGTCTTCATGCACTTGTCAAAACCAGCTTGTGGATCCATTACTTCCACATGTCATGTGCCGTTTCTCATGTGATGGAACTGGCTGAACAGCTGTGGTCTGTTCTGGAGTAGGAGGTCACAACTGTGTTTCATTCTCCCTTTTGACAAATGAGCTACCGGCACCCCAGGGACCTTGCTACTTCTGACAGCAGGCCAGTTTGCACCTCTGTTTCAGTTGTCACGGAGGTGTCAACTATCAATAGTGGACTTCTAAAAACTAATCCTGCTGCTTGGGAATATGGAAGGGGTTATGGTTTTAAAAATGGGTCCCCAATTGCATTTGGGGTGACTGATAAAATCCACATTCCCAGACTTGGCTCTCCCCACAAATTGGTCAGGGTAGGGGTTTTCTACATGGATCTGCAAACTGTGGTGGAGGTAAGCAGCACTAGTAGGTTCATCCAGATGGGTCTGGAAAGATCCATGATGCCTGAGTGCCTAAAGGGTTCCCATTTTTTCCAAGTATTTGCAGATTGGGTCTTTGGCCTCAAACCATAATGGAGACTGAAGGAGTCACTGGGAGACCCTACTCTACCCTCTGAGGCCATGGCTTGTGGTAAATTAAGAGGATATTTCGATTATGGCTCCTAGCAAGAGTTGAATGCCGGCGGAGAGCGTTTTGAGACTGAAAGCAGGATCTGTTCAAGTGACTCTGTATAGCTGAGAAGAAAATATCCCCCTGGATGATAGCAAACCATTTTTGTGGGATTGGAAGAGGCCTTCCATTATCCCAGGAGGGAGGAACCTTTCAGAGGGGGAAAATTAGTATAAGCTCAGAGGCCGCAAAGAAGTTGTGGGCAGAGGCATGTCCGAGGGGCACTCAGGAAGAGGAGGGTCGATATAGATCCATCCCCTATCCTCAAGTGCATGCTCTCAGCTCCGCTCTTTTCCTGAGCTCACTCTGTCAGTGCTTGGGGGTAGGAACAGGAAAGGGGTCAAATAAAAACTAGCCACGGGCTGTATTTGGCCCCTGAGGTTCCCCATCCCTGAATTCTACCTTTTGAGGAGGAACCAGATGGTGAGCTGCTTTCACTAGACAGTGCTATGTCTGTCAGCCTAAGGGGCGCCTTTACGGTTGTTGATGTCTGTGCCCTTATTCTGAGAGACCAGGGGACTCGGCAGAAGGCCAGTGGATTCAGCAGCTCACTGGCTCCAGGCACTGGAAAGGGGCCACATAAAAACTTGCCAAGGGCTGCATTTGGCCCCCGAGTCTGAGGTTCCCTACCCCTGGTGAAGGGCACCTTATTGCCATGCTTACCTTGTCTACTGACTGGGACTGGTAAATCTGGGTAGTTAACTCTACCCAGTCAGTTCAACTTGAGGTTCAAGTCCCGTCCTAGTCCAACAACTTATCCACTAGGTTATGCTGGAGCAGCTTCAAGTCTGTGTGATGTAGATGTCATTCCCCTTTCTCTGATGCAGAAGAGATTCAGTGGTAGCCAGGTCTCCTGGCTGTAGTTCCTTTCTTCGATCTTCTTAATGACCTTGTCTTTTCTGCATCTGAGAAAAGGAAATGACACCTACATCACACGGTGCTAAGAGGCTTAACCGATCGTTATGAATGGTCAGATCCGTGGGTGAAAGGTACTAGCAGGCTTTTTAATGGATATCTGTCTATGCTATGTCTGGCTTCAGTCCTCGTCCGTGCTCTCTTGCTACTAGATCTCCCAAGCTGTAGCATAGGAGTGGGAAACCTTTTCCCTCGCGGCGGCCACAATGAAAATTGGCACAAGCTCTGAGGGCAGCATAGAAGCTGTGGGTGGGGGTGCTTAAGAGGTGCACTCGGGGAGACGAGGGTCCATATCATGGATCTGTCTCCTGTCCTTGTATGCTTCTTTTTCCCAACTCTGCTTCCTTCCCCTGAACTGAGTCTTTCAGTGGTTTGGGGGTTGGAACTGGATTCAGGGGAGCCAGATCCCAATAAAAACTACCCATTGGCTGCATTTGGCCCCAGGGCCTGTGCTTCCCCACCCCTTCAGTAGGAGGTGGACCTAGGAAGTTAGGCAGATAATACCTATCTTTAATTATTTGGTGAAAAGGTACAGAAAGGGGCAACAAAATGATCAAGGGTATGGAACGGCTTTCGTAAGAGGAGAGGCTTAATAGTTTGGGACTCTTCAGCTTGGAGAAGAGACAACTGAGAGGGGACAGGATAGAAGTTTATAAAATCATGAGCCGTGTGGAACAAGTTAATAGGGAACGGCTGTTTACCCTCTCCGATAGTACTAGAACTTAGGGGATGCTCCATGAAACTGACAGCAGGTTTAAAAGAAATGCGTATTCTTGTGGAATTCGTTGCCAGAAAATGTGGTCAAGGCCAGTAGCACAGCTGGGTTTCAAAAGGATTGGATACATTCTCGGAGGATAGGTCCATTAATGACTATTAGCCAAGTAGGTTGGAGGACGTAACCTCTTGCTGTCAGGAGCTGGGAGTGAACAACAGGGAATGGATGGCCCCATTGTGACCTGTTGGGATACTTCTCCCAAGTGACCGAGATTGGCCACTGCTGGAGACAGGATGCTGGGCTTGATGAACCATTGGACTCGCCCAGTATGGCACTGCTTATGTTCCTTTTATATTAGGGTAAGCCGCCTTGTTGGCTGGTTGCTGGCTTGCTATTCAGTGTTTGGTCAGCAGTAGGCTTCTCCATAATGGAGTAACATTGGCAGGATGTTCGGAGGCTGCAGCTGGTGCAGAATGCGGCGGCACGTCTCCTAATGGGGATGGGCCGACGCGAGCATATTACACCAGTGCTTTGCTCTTTGCACTGATTGCCAATAGTCTTCCGGTCCCAATTCAAGGTGTTGGTGCTGACCTTTAAAGCCCTGAACGTCCTGGGCCCCACCGATCTACGGAACTGCCACACCCTCCAGGTCCTGGATCGGCCCCTGCGGTCGGCCGGGGGTGCCCCCCTCGAGGTCCCCCAGGTTTCTTGGGTGTCGGCCTTGCGGAGCGCGTTCTCTGTGGCCACACCGCAGTTGTGGAACTCCCTTCCATTGGAGGTCTGCCTGATTACCGACCTCCCCTCTTTCCGTAGACAACGTAAGACCTGGCTGTTCCACCGTGCTTTTCCTGAGGGGGTTGGGGTGGATTGGTTGGGGTGGGGTGGTATGTTGTTTTTATATTATGTTTTAATAGTGTTTAAATCGTATCATTGCTGTTTTAAATTGTTTCAATATGCTGTTAGCCGCCCCAAGATGCCTTTAGCAGGAGGGGGCAGCATGCAAATTTGAGTATAAATAAATAAGTTAAATAAATAAATGTTGATCCATTGAGTGACTTTCCCTGGCTTGAACTCAAATAAGTCCCACCCCATTATTAGTCACCCTCCTGTTCCCTTTATCCATGCGCCGGTGCTCTTCCTAGGATGAGTTGGCTGCATTCTCCAGGTGATGGAGGCCACAGCTTACCATGTGTCTCTTGACAGTCTGTGCATTAAACTACTTTCTGTACACTTACACTGTTCTCTGGTGCCTGTTGTGCTAGTCACTGTAAGAGTGTCAAATACCGTCTCTGCCCCAAAGGGTTCTTTGTCTGTGGTCCAATATGGGGAAATGGGTGTCGGTGACTGAGAAGCAGCACAAGGAAAGTCTGTACTAATCGAACTGGAAGGCGTAAGTAGTCTCCGCACACCACCTGCCTAAAGAATTCTGAAACCATTGCAGCCAAGAAGAGAAGATCTGAAGGAGGAGAGTGAGGTGGTCTTTTAGAGGAATGTCCATGGGTAGCTTCTTCCATGTCTGGAATATGCCCACAATGCCTCCACAGGAGACTCTGTGGTTTGTTCATTTTTTCTCCTGTGTCTCTTGCTGTATTGGTTTGTAGTCTGTTAGCAGAGGCGTGGCTGCTTGCCTACATGCTGATTTTTACGTGAGATTCTTTCCCACGCAAAAATAGCAATAACTTAAGATTCCTGCTGGGCTGCATGCCCACGTTATTTTCTGTCTGGTCTCTTTCCCCCCCTTCCTCCCCTGAAGTCATGTGACTTTAAGGGGTCTGTTAGAGGATCCATGTGCACGCTGTAATTCTTACATACATTAAACTTGCATTTAATTCACCCCACGCACACATTCCAATATCCCGTAATGCAAAACTCGCCCCATGCACACATTCCAACATCATGTAATGTAGAACTCGCACAAGTGCAGAGCTGGATTTCCCTGCCCTGATGAAACTCAAGTTAATTTCCTTGCTGGATTAGAAAAGGTGCATTCGCAAGTCACAAAATCTCACGTAAGATACAAAGGAACATGACCTTGTGTAACGTGGGCAAACAGCCCAAGTCTTGCTGTGCCCATGCCTGGGTGGGAGAGCTCTGTCCTAGGTATTTTCAGTGTAGCTCTTCCTGTGCCATGCTGGACTTAGAGACTGGTTTCAGCAATTCCCTTGACACGGTTGTCACGGGGGTGAAGATGTTTTCTTTAAAAGCCCAGAGGATGATCTCAGAGCTTGCTTCTTGGGGTTGGTTTGAGTGGCAGTAATAAAGGGTCTCAACAGGGATAAATGTGGGGGCTTATACCTTCCCGGCCCATGGATTGGCCAAGGATATCTTAAGTGTTGCATGACTGGAAGCAGCTGGCCAGCTCCTTACCTGAAGAGAGCGTAGGCGAACAGCTGATCAGGAGGTGGGGCTTGGCTGGTGGACAAAAGTGTGTCTTCGCCTCTGGAGGCCAGTCCTGACAATTGCATCTGAGTCATGCAATTAAAGGATGAGGCCAGACTTGTTTTTCTGGCCAGAGCTGTTTCTGTGTTCAGGCTATGGTTTCTCTTGCAGCATTTTGCCTTCTGGTCAGCTTTCCCCACTTGCAGAGCACAGGAAGATTGGCTTGCAGGGGGTCAGGAGTCTAGTCGTCTCCTGTTGGACATGAGAGCAAACCTTTTGGTGGTCCAGGGCTGGGTGACCTCTAATTATATGTTCTTTTGCTGTAAACAGGGACCTGTTTGCTGTGTGTGTCCCCCCTCTCCCCCCAATGGAGAAAATACTGTGAACATGGATGTACGGACTTTACTATGTAACCTTCCCTTTAGCCTCTTGTTTGTGGGCTGGCTAGGGTATAAATGCACATTGCGTATCTGGCTGCAGCTGAGACACTGCTGAGCTAGGCTGGGTTGGAACTGGTGACCTAAAGGACAGAGGTTTCTCTCGCATCCTCTGCCGAAACCTTAGTTTAGTAGCGAGCTGAGCTTTCACCCAACACTCGTACGACTCCCCACTTTCTACCCAGGCTCCCACATCAACTTCTCTTCCAAAGGAAGGGTAATGTTTCCCTTCATTGTTTCAGTGCCCGAGCTGTTTTGAGTTTCCTTTTGTCCCACAAAGCGCCGTGGGATCTTTACGTGGCCAGATGCCCTAGATCAGAGGTTCCCAAACTACAGGTTGGGACCCACAAGTGGGGCCATGATCCAGATTGCCATGGAGTCTACTCTGAATGTGCGTGCTGTCCGGAGTCACAAGTTTATATTTAAATCTCGAAAGGGGGACAAGAGTTTGGGAACTGTTTTTTATATATGATGTAAGCTTCCCTTAGCCTTTTTTAGGGGAAGGGCAGGATAAAAATTTGAATGAATAAATAAATAAATAAATGTTTGACTGCTTCATCCAGTTCATTCTGGCATTTGCCAATGCCGCAAGGAGTAGTCTTCGTGCTGCCATCTCACAATGGTATTTCTTAATCTTCACCTGAACTATGGTGTCCAGCTTTGGACACCCTCTTTCAAGGAGGATGTTGACAAATTGGAGAAGATTGAGGAGAGCAACTAAGATGAGAGAGGGGCTGGAGGAAAGATTGAAAGAACTGAGTTCAAGGAGAAGACTACGGGAAGAGATGGGATAGCAGTTTTCCAGCCTCAAAAAGGATGTTGCAAAAAAGCTGATGGACCTTTGTTCTCCATAGTAGCAGAAGATGAAACGAGAGGGGAATGGACTTTGTTTGAAGCAGTGTAGATTTTGAAGCAGTGTAGATTTTGGTTAAATATTGGGGGAAATTTTCTGACTAAGAACAGTCAGCTGCTCTTGAGCAGGAGGGGGTGGGGTATAAAAATAGTAAAATAAATAAATAAAATAAACATTTGGGCGATGGAATAAGTTGCCCAGAGAAACTGGAATCTCCCTCCTAGGATGTTTTCAAAACCCATCTGGGCAGACCTCTGTCTACGGTGTTGGTAGAGGACATCCTGTCTTGATCAGGGGGTTAGACTAGATGACCCTTAAGGTACCTTCTCACCCTAAAATTGTAGGATTTTCTTGATATCCAGCTATTAAATTATTGTTTGATATTAATCCGTATTGGGCCATTTGACACTGTTGTTCCTTGGCATGCTTTCTCGTTGAGTTTAGTGCAAAGGTTCCCAAGCTATGAGATATGGCCCAGTGGGGTGACACCATCTCTGGGATGGTGGCATCCCAGTCCTCATTGAAAAGAATACAAGACGTGCTGCACTCCGTCACACCAATGGTCCATCGAGCCCAACATCCTGTCTTCAAGCCCCCCAATCTTGGCTGCTTGGGCGAAGTACCCAACAGGTCACAATGGATCAATCAATTTTCTGTTGTTCGCTCCCAGCTCCCAACAGTCAGAGGTTATGTCTCCTGACCTGCTTGGCTAATACCTGTTAATGAATATTTGATATGCTTTGCATGGCTTTTGTGGTCACTAGATTTATATTATTCTCAAAATGGGGTTGCTTAGGCAACTAGCTTGACAGCCGCTGCTGGCTTAGGGGTTGGTTAAATAAAAGCTCTCCTGTTTGGAACTGGATTGGGAGATGGATGGCAGTGGGAGAGCTGATGCACTGACTGCTGGTGCAATCCATGTGAGCTGTGGAGGGGCTGCTTGTTGCAAGGGGAGATCCTACAGGACCGAGCTAGCTGATTCACTCTTCTTCCTCTACTGGGTGAGAAGCAGCTTCCTGTAACTAATCTCTGCAGGAGACTTAGATTTCTATCGATCTGCCTCTGACTTGCTGTGGCCTTGGGAATTGGGAAGCTGGTCCAATAAAATATTTCATCTGACCTACTTTTTCTCCATCTCTTAGGAATCCGTCATTTCTGTTGTGTGCCACCGTAGAGGGGGCAATGTTTGCCCAAGATAATGGGCATTAATTGCAGAAGGGCTCCGAGATCCTCTAATGAACAGGCAATATAACCTAGCCTTGCTAGGGTGCCATGCTGCTGCTCTTGTTTCTGTCAGAAACCTCTTTCCCTGCTACCTCTCCAGAGAATCAGGAAAGGAGGCTGAATTCTAAAGCAGGGGTTGAGAGCCTTTCCCCCACGCAGGGGCCACTTTGAAAATTAGTACAAGCTCCAGCGGCCACATGGGTTGTGGGCAGCGGTGCTTAAGGTGTGCACTCATGAAGAAGGTCCAGATCCTGGATCTGCCCCCCTCTCCTTGTGTGCACGCCCTCCTCTCTGCTCCCTTCCCTTGAGCTCGGCTTTGGCTGAGGGAATGAACTGGATCCAGGAGATGGATCCCCAGAGCTGGAAAGGGGCAAAATAAAAACAGGCCACACTTGGCCTCTGAGTTTGAGGTTCCCCACTCCTCTCTTGAAGGATCAACTCATCCTTGGTCTCTGAATAGTAGCGTTTCCTTGCAGCATGGAGTTCCAGAGATCTGAGTTAGTCTGCACCTCCATTCAGAAATTGCAAGGAAAGGCAATGGAAGCAAATGAGGGTGTGGAATAGCTTCTATAAGAAGAGAGGCTTAAAGGAGTAAGTCTCTTCAGCTTAGGGAGCAGAGATTCTGGGAGCATGTGATAAGGCACGAAAGATGAATATGAGGAAATTAGGTCTGCTTTTTATTCAAATTCAAGAACTAGGGAGCATCATGACAAGAACAGGCAGAAGATATAAAGCCAACTGCAGTTAGCCAGGATGGTTAAGGGACTAATATGCAGCTGGATTGCAGATTAATAAAGGAATCGGCTAGCGAGCGACAAGGAAGTACAAGGGAAAATGAAGTGCAAGCAATGCAGTATTACACTGGCAAAGCGGTAGGTGGAATCCCAATAAGCACATAACTGGTAAGCTGAGAAATGAAATGTCCATTGAGACATTCTCAAGTACCAAGAGGGTCTCAATTTGACCAATAATGGTATTGGGAACGGATTTCGATGGGAATTCACGTTTTTGCGAAATCTTGTTTCAGCCCTAATCATAAGCTAGTCTCCAAATAGATCACAGTGTGGAGAGGGGGACCTGCTCCTTGGGGATTGCCTCTGGGAAGAAGAGCAGAAATGACACCCCACGGAGTGTGTCTGGAGAGGAGAGGGTCTAGGGGAGCCCCTTGAGTGTGGCAGAGGAGGCTCTTTTTTGAAGGGAGTGTTGTCTGCTCCTGAGACTGGCTGCTGAGGTGCCTTAGATCAGGGAGTCAGCGGGAGGATTCAAGACCTGGAGTGCCAGAGTCAGCAGGAGGAGTCCTGGTAGGTCAGCTGTGGTTAATGCTTGGATCAAAGTTTGGCCAAATGGACCATTGTCTTGACCTAGCATAGCATTTCTTGAGCTGCAACAGTCGCAGAGCTGACTGAATTCTCCCCATCCCTGCACCCGGTGTCTTCAAAAGGGGACTGGTCTGGACTGTCCTGCCCCTGCAAATCCTTTTATCTGAGTGTCTGCTCTTCCCTCCCCAAAACTGGCCCTGCCCCAGCATCCAGATTTTGTTGATGAAACCAATTGGCTTCTATCCAGCGCTGAGCCATTCCTCTCTGCGGTAGGACAGGCCATGCTCTCAGTCTCTTTAATGATATGCAAAAAAGGGTGTCCTCGAAGATGGTCTCTAATGCCAGTTGATCTGGTCTGTGGCCTTTCTCCTGTGCAGCCAGTCTTGTCCAGCGGAGCTTTGAACTGGAATTTTCCAGTGCCCGCTGTGACATGATTGCTGATTACTTTGCGGATAAAACCACTCGTATTCACCGCGAGTTCGATGCCGCGCTTATTGCAGTAGGAGACCCAGACGTTATGGATGCCCCCTTCTTGTCCTATTTTGTCGGATCAGTTCCAGTGGGTGTTGCCCACTGATGCAGAGGTTGTTCTGGAGGCTCTTGTGAACTAGACTCATGCCTGTGCTGACTGGTCAAGGCCAGCTGGGAGATGATGGGGCTGTTGCTTGCGGGGGTGGTCAATGCCTTCCTCTGGGAAGGCAGAGTGCTGGGCTGCACAAGAGGTGGTGGTGCGGCCTCTGCTCAAGAAACTGTCTCTGGAAGGGGACTCCCTCGCCAGCTATCGGCCAGTCTCTAACCTTCCCTTTTTAGGGAAGGTTATTGAACAGGTTGTGACTTGGCAGCTACTGGAGCATCTGGACCACATCAGTTTTCTGGATCCTATGTAGTCTGACTTTTTCCTCCAGAGTATGTATGTATGTATTTATTTATATTTCTTAGCTCCCTGCCCCATGGCATCTCGGGGCGGCTTACAACATAAAAAAATAACAATAGTTAAAATTAACAGTAAAACACAATTAAAACATCTAAGAATCCCCCTCAAAAACAACACACACACCCCCCCACCGGCACTGAAACCGCACTTGTGGCTTTGATTGATGACCTTTGCCAGGTATTGGATCAGGGTTGGTTTGACCGTTTTGATCCTGTTGGATCTGCTGGCGGCTTTCGATAGCCTTGATCACGAGATATTGGTGACCCGCTTGTGGGACCATGCTGGGGTGGGTGGGACTCTTCTCGAATGATTCCATTCCTTCCTAGCTGGGAGAACTCGGGGCGGAGCCCCGCAGAGTTCTGTTCTGCCCCCTCTCCCGTTCAATGTGTACAAACAGCCGCTCGGCGAGGCCGTGGGAGGGTTCAATGTTCGGTGTCCTCAATATGCGGATGACACCCAACTCTACTGTACCTCTCCTTTTCGTCTGACCCAGACCCGGCAGTTTCTGTGCTTGCTCGGTGTTTGGCGGCTGTGGGGGGCTAAGATGAGCCGTCTGAAACGGAATCCTGACGAGGTGATTTTATTTATTTTTTACATTTTTCTGCTCCACCATGTGAGTTTGTAATGTTTTTATACTTACATTGTATTGCTTATTATTTATATTATTGTATCTTATTTTATTTTTTTAGCTTGTATTGGTTAGCTGCCCCAAACTGCTGTTAGCAGGATAAAAATCATGTAAATAAATAGATAGATGATGGCCCATAACGGTGGTTTCGGTGTAATTGGATGGTATCCTTAACCAGTGCAGAGCTAGTGCCTGTTGGATCGGAGGCTGCTCTCGTGAGCGCTCTGCTGGTTAAGCAGACACTTAAACTGCAGCCTGCTGGAAGCGCTGGGCCATAGATGCCCCCCCAGCTGTACTGCCCTTTCCCCTGCCCCACAGTGTCCTGGGAGGGAGATGCCACTCCCCCAAGCTGGCCAGTGGCTGCAGGTAGCACCTTGGGCTGTACGTGCTCCTCCTCCTCCTCTCTCATTTGGGTCAATACAGGGACCTGCTACGATGATGGGGTGGGCTGTGTGCTGGGCAGCCTCTCTTCCATAGTGCTGCCAGCCCCCATGCTGCTGCGCTGCACGTAGCCACTGTTAGCAAAACCTAACGGCAGCTGGGTTCAATAATCTGCTCCTTGTTCTGGGCCTGCAAGGCATTAGAGAGGAGCAAACCGGCAGCGGGCACGTAGCAGAACATGACCGAGGCAGCAACTAGCTGTGTGTGGGAGCCAGGCAAGCAGCTAACATTATATTGGATATTACCCTCGGTGTGTCTAGTGTCTGTGATCTCTCCCTAGGGGGGAGGCCATCAGACTGAAGCAGAGGATACAGGATGTTGATTTATAAATGACTAGAGCCATTGCCTCTGCCTCCAGGGTCTCCCCGTTCTACAAATGTTGGATTCCTAGACTGGTAGGGGCTCGGTACCTGCGGGTTTTGTCAAATCCAGTGCAAAGGAGAGCATTTATGGCCCTCCAAATGGTCAGCTGTTGTCACCGGCCAGTACCAGGGGGTTGAATAGGCTGGGTGGGTCTGTATCTGACACGTTATGATGTTCACTCTAGGCCCAAGTGCATCTTCATATGTTTAAAACTTTGAACCTGAAAGTGTCGGTGCCGTCTAGGTAGCGCCTACTCATTTTAGTTAATGATTCTAGATATTGTATTACTAGGGCTGTGGCCTCCTTTGTGTTTTCTGCAGCCAACCCGGGCTCTCGATCCATTAAGAATAACTCGGGGTGCTGTGTGTAACTGTTTGGGGTTTTAGCTGTGGCGGGTCCATTCTGTTTTATATTTTGCCATGCCCAGTTGAGCCAAGAAGTGGTGATGATGTTACTTTACGTGATGTTTGTGTTTGTCATTGTCTGTGCTGTAAGTTGGATGTTCCTAACATGGCCTGGTGACTGGTTCAGAAATATATGATCTGTCTGTGATCTCCGAGCACATTGAACATCGCCTCCCTCTGCACGCTGCCCCTTGTGAGAAGGTTATCTTTGCCGCGTGGTTTGTAGCTCTGAATTGCACAGTGGCTTAGACGAAGCTCCTTGTCAACTCAGTGGCAGAGGCAAGGGACCCTCAGGCCTGGGGATCAAATGCAGCCCATGGCTAGTTTATTTGGCCTCATTCCAGTTCCTGGATTTGGCCTCTGGATTCACTTTCTACCCCCAAGCACTGAAAGACTGAACAACTCAGGGGAAAGGTGCAGAAATAAAGGCATGCACGCAAGGAGAGGGAACAGATCCGTGAACTGTCCCCTCTTCTTCCTGGGTGCACTCCTACTCCCAATTTTCAGATGGCCCCTGGAGCTTGTACTAACTTTAAAAGTGGCCTTTGGGAGGGGAAAAAGTTCCCCACCCCTATTGTAACCTCTAGATTATGCCATTGTCTTTGACATTCACTGTTCCCTAGGATTATGAGTGGTGGGGGGCGCAGAAGGTGTTCGCGGTGGGGGCACAAGGAGGATTCCAGCTGACAAACACTTAGCTCCCCACACTTGCTTCGCTAGAAGTGATTTCCAAAATAATGGATGGATGTTTGTGTGGTGTGGGGCCTCAGCCACAACAGACAAATGGAAAGGGGTGGGTGGGGTCTGGTTCAAAAAAGTTTGAGAATCACTGCCCTAGATGAGGGATTGGCAGAGGGGATTGTCGGTGTTTCTGCTCTCCACGTCTTACTTCTGTGTTCATCTGTTCAATACTCCTACAGTGGTACAGCCGGTATCGCAGCACTCCTTGTAGCCTCGAAACCTAGCCAGTGATGGAGCGGATTGCTTTCACCTCCTGGGAAGCTGCACTGCAGCGCACTCTCCTGCAAGACACTGGAAGGCATTGGTACTAAGCTAGCAATGGTTAGTTTAGCTGCTCTGGCTTGGAGCCAGCGCTGGTCTGTACCTGCAGGCATTTCCATTTCATATTTGGTCCTGAGCATTGTGTGCCAATGACTTCGCATCCAGTGCACACAAATATATGCACAGTCTATATGGTGTAGGTTCTGCAGAGTCGAGTATTTTGTGATTCTGCAGGAGGTGATCTTCCCTTCAGAGCTGGAGCCTCGGATTAATAACGGGGGCACTGTGCTGCTGGAGGTGCCACCTCAGAAAACATTTAAGTGGGGAATCCCAGCCTGGGGGCCAAATGCAGCCTGCAGCTAGTTTGGATCTAGTCCCTACCCCCAAGCACTGAAAGACTGAGCTCGGGGTAAGGGAACAGAAGAGGGCACACACAGAAGATAAGAGAAATCGGTGGCACAGATCCATGATCTTGATCCTCCTCTACCTAAGTGCACTTCTTAAGCACTCCCTCCCCAACTTCTGTGTGGCCCTTGGGCTTGTGCTAATGGCCCCCAGAAGGAAAAAGGTTCCCCATCCCTGCTGTAGCACTTGTGGATGTGTGTTAAATCCCTGTGTCTTGCCCAATTTCCAGTTCTGTTTCTTATATTATCCTAAGCTTCCCTGCCGTATGGTCTCGTTGCCTGTCCTAGGCTGTTGTGTTGTGCTCCTGTGAACTATTTAAAAAGCTGCCATGTCACCCCAGAGGTAGCTGCAGTTCAGCAGAGGGTGAAATGATCAACCGATCACTTGCTGATCACATAGTGGTAGTGGGACTGAACTAGTTATGTTTGCTGAACTGTGATTAAAGGCATTACTGGATTGTGCAGAGGCCTGGAGTATATAATGTCAGGAACAATCCAGCACTGGCTACTTGTGTGGAGAAGAGATAGTGGGCTTCATCGGACACCGGGGGTAGGGATAACTTTGGGTCACGGTAGGGAACGGAGTGGGGGGTCAAGGCGGGTGGAAAGAGGCAGCACGGATGGAGATCTGCAGGAAAAGCTTTTTGTCTGGAAAGTAGGTCACTCTACTGGCTGCAGATGAAGCCAGTATTTTATTCAAGAGAAGACTACTTCTCGTGGACGTATTCAGTGTGCGGGCATTTTATAATGGAAGAAGAATTTAGGATGAATTGTTTAGGACAAGTATTGTGTGAATGACTGGGACCTGGAGCCATCCTTGTTGAGTTATGATATCCTTGCACTTTATTTAGTGCAGCTGTCCTGTGCTCCTCATCTGTGTTGTCTGCTCTATGCAAATCCATCAGCTCTCTGGGGCAAAGACAAGGGTGCCGGCAGAATTGCATTTGGAGGGGAATAGGGGATGAGAGCCACTTCCTCTGGCTGGACTACTCGCCTTCTGAGTGTTGGGATGTCATGCTTGAAGAAGGTCCACAGTCAGGGCAAAGGGGTCCTGCCCTTTTCTGACGTGAGGGGCCAGGCAGGAGCCGGTGGGGTTCAACTGGACCCCCTTGAACTCTCCCCCCCCCCCCCCCCCCAATGGGTAGAGGCCATCTCTCTCTTGGCCACTGCCTAGACAATAAGACTCTGGCCAATGACTGAGCCTCCTAGGTATTTGTCGTTTTACAAGATGTCAAAAAGATATTGGTGCTGCGGAGGTTTAGAGGATGTGTGCATTGAGAGAGTTACAGATGGTTCCTCCATACCATTTCTGAGGCACAATGGCTGAGTGGTTTAAGGCACTTGACTACATCCTGAAGGCTATGGATTCAAAGCCTGCTTGGTCTCGCACTTAATGGCGGCCTCCAGTCTACCCTGCTGTGAACGGGGACCCGATCCATTGGGTTGAGGAAGTCAAGGGTGGTGCGCTGTAGGCCCCAGAAACTGGAGTGCCTTAACCACACCAGCCTGATGGGCCAGTTGGCTTAGGGCAAACCTTTTGACTTGACACTTCTGGGCCTCCATCAGCAGGTGTTTGTGTAGATTCCCAGCTTACAGGAGCAACTGGCAGTCCTGACCTGTGTGGTCCCACCAGAAAGGAAGCTGTTTGATTAAAAGGAAAGGCCATGGGCCACCGGACGTCTCTCCCCCATCTTTGCAGCCTTCTTGTCTTGGTTGTTGCTGGATGGACGTGTGTAAACAGAGCATACATTCCTCCTGCTTATGCCAGCTCTGGCTGTAATGTCTCGGCATTAGCTGTGCGGGTTAATTACAGATGATCAAGCCAAGCACTCGGTGCTAATTCATTTTGGTAGACAGGTTTGTTTCATAGCCAAGCTTACCCCTGCTGCAGTAACTCTGCTCACTTCAGTGCACTGGGACACATTTGAACAAGGACGCCTTCCTCAAAGAGCTGTCTGGGACTGCAAGAAGTCAGTTGTGCTTTCTTCCCTGGTGAGCTCCTGTGTCCCATTGACTGACCCATCCATTACTTGGCAATGCAGGCAACCCTAGTAGTGTTCGGTTCCTGGACAGTTTGGATCCCTGTATGTGACACTTTGTCTTCAATGGACTAGATGGCCCTGGAGATTCCTTCCAACCCTGAAACTCTCTGAATGAAAATCGTCAGCGTTTGAATTTGGTGGCAACCCAGCACCAAGGATCTAGATCAGGGGTGGCCAAGAGGTAAATCATGATCTACTGGTAGATCACATGCTGGTCTCTAGTAGATCATGGTGTGGGGAGGGGGACCAGCCTTTTGGATTGCCTTGGAGAGGAGAGCAGGTTTGACTCCCCAGGGGGAGTGTTTCCATGGAGGAGATGGGCAGAATGTGTGGCAGAGAAGGCTCTCTAAAGAGGAGCCGCTCCTCTTTACTCCAGAGACCAGTTGCTGAGGTGCCCTAGAACTGGAAGTAAGTGGAAGGGATCCTGGCCTACTCACTAGAGTCAGCAGGAAGGATCCTGTAATTTACCTGAGGTTGACACATGGATGAAATGGATTGTGTGCACCATAACGCCTGGCTACCCCTGGTCCGGACGACCTATCGGCCATGAAATGAAAACCATGGTGTATTTGTTCTCCATTCTCATTGGCTAATCCCTCTAAGTATTTCTGTTCCTGTCGTCTGCTTATCTGATCCTGCTGGACTGTGAGAAATCACCTTTCCATGGATTCAGTGGTAGGTTGATGGTGGACCAAAGCCTCGGACACCGGCTCTGATGAGTTGTGTTTTCCTTCCAGTTTGTTCTGCGGAATTATGGCGAGAATCCAGAGAACTACAATGAGGAACTGAAGAAACTTGAACTGCTCAGGCAGGTAAGCATATGTGTGTGTGTTTAATTTGAATCTCAGGAACATCGCAAGCTCCCAGCCTAGACTGGGGCTCTATCTTACTAGGCATTGCTTGTGTGGGTAGCCATGACATGGTCTCTGCTCTGGAAGGCCTACTGTCTGAATCAACAAGATGAAAGATGGGAGGGGAAATGGTTGTCGAGAAGGGAGAATGGCACCTAGGCTAGGGCCTGAGAGCATGTACGTAGAAGGACCAAGAGCTCCCTTGGAATAGCCACCAGCACATCATTCTGATCAGGGGTCACTACCATGACTTCTCATTCTGTCCTATAGCCCTAATCACCAGGCTGTGCTGACGGTAAAGGTCTCTTGCAGTAGACTAGGGTGCTGTCGTGACAGCTGAGCAGCCTTGGTGTCTGCGCTCTCCTTCCATGTCTGTGTGAGGTTGCCCACTAGGGTGGCGAGAGATGGAGCTGAGGAACTTATTGATGGCAGATTTAAACTAACCCCTCCAAACACCAACCTTCCATGCCAGGAGCAGGTGTGACAGAGACGGGATCAGAGCAAGTGCCCCCGGCCAGGGCGCTGATTCGAACCCTTAGGAATGAATGGGCATGGAAATGGGAGCTTGCCTCCCAGGATCCAGGTTAGACTTTGGGTGAGGAGGCTCTGGGCAGTTTCTCTCCTTTGGCTGTAGCTTTCAAGGCTGCCTTGAGCAGCAGCTGCTGCTTGCAAGGACCAGGGTGGTTTGAGTTACAATGACAGGTTTAACCAGCTGGGTGGAGAACTCTCGGCCTGCAGGGGTGGGAAACTTTTCCCTTCCCAGGGGTCGCTTTGAAGATCAATACGAGCTCTGAGGGCCACACAGAAGTTTTGGGTGGTGGTGTTTAAGGGACACGCTCAGGAAAAAGAGGGGTCTAGTTCATGGATCTGTTCCCCATCTTTGTGCACATGACCACCTCTCTGCTCCCTTCCCCTGCCCTGAGCTCAGTCTCTTAGTGCTTGTAGTGGGGTAGGAACTGGAAAGGGGGCACATTTTGTCCTGGGTTGAGGTTCCCCGTCTTTACCCTAAGGTTCCTCTTGTTGACGTCCTTGCGGAGTGTCCTTAGGAAAGAGGTTCCAAGTAGTAGTGTGGGCTGCTGTAGGCAGCGAAACTCTTGCACTCAAACTGTCCAAACCATTAGTATCTGAAATTTGAAATATTGCTGTCCTGGTAATTGGAGGTAGGACTCCGGCTCCTCCATGGCAGTTTGCTTTCCCCTTTTCCTGTGTGGAAGATCAGAAGCACCAGCGGAAGGCCGTAAGTGTTGCCCTGGCATCCTACCAGAGAATAATGCATGAGGGGGAAGGGTTTTTGCCATGCAGCACTTCTTGTGTAGTCTGTGTGCTAGTAAGTCTGCTCCAGGGGCGTAGCTACTATGGGGCGAGGGACTCGTTGAGCCAGGGACCCTTTGTAAATTACCTGAGTGCCGCTAGGGAATTTTCAGAGGGGGAGGGAGTGAGACCAGGAAGCTTTCTCTGCCCAATCTGAAAAATTGCCTCCTAAAAAGGAGGTTTTTAGATTGGGCAGAGGTAGAATGCTTCTGCCCCCCCCCCCCCCCCCCTTTAGAAACTTCCTTCCTGATGGGGTTGTTTCCAGTCCAGTGTGGGGTCTGCTGGGAGCTGGGCAGCTCTGTTTTCATGGGTAACCCCCTCCACCCCCCATGCTCACCGTAGCCCCAGCTACACTAAGCTTGGCCTGCTCTCCTCAAACACAACTTATTCTTTCTAGACCAAAAAATAATGATCCTAATTTGTGTGGCACTTTCATGATGGTGTATCCTAGTAACGCCTAGAGCTTTGGGGAAGCTCTAGCGCAATGCACCGAGCCCAGCGCGCTGTGCTTGGTGCGGCTCCCTTCCCCAGAGTGCCGAGATGGCCTAAATAGGTCAGTGGCTGGGGGAGGGAGCGGAGGGGTGAACAAGCTTGCCTGGCCGGTTAGTAGCAGAGCAGGGACTGGATTGGGAGGTCTCCAATGCCTTAACCCTCGAGTCATGATGCTTCGTCTGAGGAGAGGTTGAAGGATCTTAGTATGTTTAACTTGGAGAGAAGATGACCAATGGGGGATAGGGTAACAGTCTGCAAAGAGTTGGAAAGCTGCATTAAAGATGGAAAACAGTTGGTCTCCCTTGCTCTGGAGGGCGGGACAAGCGGCAGAAAGGGAGATTAGATTTAGACTGAACCTGGGGGGGGGGGAGGTTCCTGACTCTCAGGGCAGTCAGGCATTGGAGCTGGCTACCTAGAGAAGTTGTGCCTTCTCTATTATTGGAGGTTTGAAAGAAGAAGCTGGAAAAGAGAGCGAGCAGATCCCAGTGGGGAGCTGGGCTCAATGACCCTCGATGACCCTCCTTCATGTGGTTTTAGTTACCTAGCCCCAGTCTCTCCCCTGCCTGGTAAATGCAGGCAATGCACGTGACCGAAACGTAATGAAGGTTAGGTAGCTAGCAATGCTTAGGGGGGGGCTAAATAATCTCTAGAGTTCAATCCCACTTGGGATGCTGCACATTTGGCACGAAGGGGCAACTCATGGTCTCTCTCAAGCGTGGTGTTGCCATTGTCGATGGGAGCGGCAGGCTTCCCACCCCGTGTTCTGGAGGTTGGGGGCACCTATGAGGGCTCCGTCTCTGAGAAGAAGGCCCAGCTGGTGAGAGGAGTTCTCCTCTATACGAATCTATGATGCGAGTGCACCAGCTGCCGGAGGCAGAGAGAGGCAGGGTAAAAGTGAATAAAATAATAATAATAAATAATATTATGTGCAGTTGTGGTTGCCCCCATCTCGAAAAAAGATATAATAGAACTGGAGAAGGTACAGAGAAGAGATCCAGGAGATGGAGAATTAACTTGTGGAATGGTTTCTGTACGAGGAGAGGCTTGCTAGGTGAGGGCTGCTCGGCTTAGAGAAGAGATGACTGAGGGTATAGGATAGAAATCTATAAAACCATGAGTAGTGTGGACCGAGTAAATAGGAAACAATTATTTACCCGCCTCAAATAATACTCAAACTGGGGGGATGCTCCATGAAACTAACTGGCAGCAGAGTAATTTTTCACTCCCCGCACAATTAACTTGTTGCCAGAGTATAGCTGGGTTTAAACAATGATTGAATAAGTTCTTGGAGGGTAGGTCCGTTAATGGTTATTAGCCAAGTCGGTTGGCGGACGTACCGTCTGTCTGTCTGTCGACAGCTAGGCGTGAATGGCAGGGAATGGATTGCACCATTATGACCTATTGAGTACTCCTCCCAAGCGACCAAAATTCTCAGCTGTCCGAGACAGGATGCTGGGCTGGATGGACCATTGGTCTGACACAGTTTGGCACTGACTCTGTTCTCCTGGAGGATGCCTACCACCTTTTGCTGGCTGCCTTCCCAGGAGAAGGAAGTCATACCCCCCACTCTAGAAACCGCAGTGATGTCGGACACTTTGGGGTAGTTTCCCTCCTGATTTTTTTGCATGTGTGTCTTTTTACCTCAAGGCCAGCCCTTCATGCTCAAACTTCACCCTGTCTGGTCCTTTCCCAGCATCCCATGGCTTCTCTGTTCTTTCCTCCTCCAGAATGCAGTGAATGTCCCCAGGGATTTCGAGGGCTGCAGCATCCTGCGGAAATACTTTGGCCAGCTCCACTACCTGCAGAGCCGAGTCCCTATGGGGGCGGAGCATGAAGCAGCCGTTCCCATCACATGGTAAGAGCCGTGTCCGGGGCTGTGGGGAGGAAGCGGATTGCCCTGCTTCTGAGTATCTGTCCAACCCACGGAGACTTAAAAGGCCTCTCTGGCTGTTACAAGGCAGGAGCTAGCGTTGGAGCTGGTGGCTCGGATGTGTGGGATCGCCATGCGAAGACAAAAGCTGGCTTCTCTCTCTGCCTCAGTGTGCCAGTGTGCTGCTCCATAATCTTTTCCAGACTTAGTGTCCTACTCCAGCCTCCCACCTTGCTGTTTGCTAGCAAACTAGAGGCTAATTCCTGTCCCTTGGTTCTGGCATCCTTTTCACATCTACGATGGAGTACACATCCTCCAAGGCTCTTGACCTCTCTCTGTCTCCTTCCCTCTGCTCCACTTCCATTCTCACCCCTTTGTATGCTGCTTCTGCACAACCGTTGAAGACCAGTGCAGCTTAATGGGGAAGGAGGTGAGCTTTGAAACCGAGAGACCAGGGTTCAAATCTCATCCCATCTTCGCCATGAACTCGCTAGGTGGCCTTGGGCAAGTCACTCTCTCTGTTCCCCATCTGTAAAATGGGGATGATAATGACCTACTTCCAAGGGTGATTGTGAGGGTGGAGGAGATAAGGATTTTAAAATGTGTTGAACATCAAAAAGCACTATGGAAAGGATAAGACGTTATCCAGCAAGAGCTTCCTCTCCATGCCAGTTTTTTCCATGATGTGTATGAGCTGGATTGGTTTAAACCTTCTTCCCCATGTCTGATGTGGCTCACCCTGCATCCTCAGGACTGAGCAGGGCTGGGGAACTTTTTCTTTTCCAGGGCTACTTTGAAAATTAGGACAAGCTCAGAGGGCTGCACAGAAGTTAGAGGCGGAGGTGAATTTGAGATTGTGTCTGTGTCCATAATGGGTGCGCTCAGGAAGAGGAAGGTTTAGATCATGGATCTCTGTCCTAGATCTGTCCCCTATCCCTGTGTGCATGCCCTCCTCTCTGCTCGCTTCCCCTGAGCTCAGTTTTTTGTGGGGGGTGGGTGGGGGGGTTAGGAACTGGATCCAGGGGCCCACTCCAAGAACTAGAAAGGGACCACATAAAATATGGCCACGGGTGGCATTTAGTCCCCAGGCCTGAGAGAGCACGGACCCATATTTTTCCCATCGGCGACAATAGGGAAGATGCAGTGAACATGGGGCCCCTGGATGGAGTCGTGTGACTGTATACAAGGAGGCCCAGGGCTTACAAGTTGCTAGCTGGTTGAGAGATCCCTAGGGTGGAAATATGAGCCAAGTCGGTGGGTGCCTGTCCTGAGACTGTGAGCTGTGTCGGGGCACATCTGGCTAGTGCACTCTGTGTGGCAGGGAGTGACCACGGGCTTCTCTGTTGACAGGACGGAGATCTTTTCTGGCAAGGCAGTCACCCATGAAGATATCAAGTATGAGCAGGCATGCATCCTCTACAATCTCGGTAAGGCCCTGGCGGTTTGTCTTACAGGCAATCTGCTTTCACAAGGGAAGTCCTGTTGGAGAGAGGGCTCCTTACGTGACCCTGTGGAACCAATGGCACGAGCTCTGAGAGGCAGGAACATTTCCAAGCAGCAAATCAATCCGTAATGTCTGCTGGTCACTACAGTTAGGTGTGAGGGACAAAACCCTTACTCCTCCATGCACATGCCCAGTTAGTGCCTAAGTATTCTCCTTCTTGACATAACCCAGTTGGATTTTCTCTGTCCAGGTCTCTAGATCCTTCCCTCTAAAAGCAGCTCCACCGAGACTGGAGCTACGGATCCTAGTATTCAAGCTGGTCTCTTCTTGATCAGAAAAGCCCTTGGTCCTAAGAGTTGGCAAACACTACTTCCACAAACCTTAAATGTGCCACCCATTGCTCAGGAGAGTGGCTCGAACCTCTGAGCAAATGCTGAGATGGTGTGTCCATCCTGAAAGGCACAGCAGCTAGTGCCGCCGAGCCTTGCTGCACAGCTGGTCAGTCGTGCAGAGAAGCATGCGCCTCCTGCTGCATTACTGTCAGGGATGCCTGTTGCACCCCACTCCGGTTCCAGTGAAGAGCAGGCAGGCAGCTTCTAACTAATTCCTCTTGTGCCACATGCAGCTGGGAGCGCATGGCAGGGGAAAGGCTGAGCAACTGGCATATCAGGGGTCCTTTCGTGTAAATATCGGAGACAATTGAGCCACTGTTTCCTTGGCTGCAGTGGCTCCTGCCGGCCCCTTGGAACGCTGGCTAAATCTTGCCCCTTGATGCATTTTGTTTGTGTCATGAGGCCTTAGAGGTTTTAGTGGAAATGTCTGTGCTTGGGAGATGGGGTTGTCACTCTCGCTGACAGGGCCTCTCTCTCTCTCAGCTTCTGCTGATACACCAATAATTGTCTTGCATCATCCCAGCTCCCCCACACCAGCCCAGTCTAAACTTCCATAAGCTCCCTTTGAAATCAGTCTGTCTTCACTTGCTTGCCCCAGGGGCTGATTTGGCCCCATGTTTCCAGGACTGACCATCCAGCTAAAGATCAAAAGGATGTTTAAGTGCAGGGAACGTTGAGAAGTATGCATCTGCTACACTTTCCTTTAGATCAGCACAGAGCCGGTACTACAGCATGATGCTTGGGCTACTCGGAGCCTGTAAGGGTGGCCTTTCTGATCAGGCATAGAACCAAGGCCCTGGCTGCTGCTGGTCTTTAAAGACCAATGGGCGGTCTTGTAAAAGTAAGGATGTTTAACCCCAGGGTTGTGGGGCAGATTCCAATTCTAGTAATTGTGCAAGATTCAGCTGCAGGAGTCCCCTTTCCTGCCTGCTCTAAACTGCTGGAGAGTGTTGCAGTCAGCTGTTAGGCAGCGGCTGCCTTTCCAGACTTGAAATGATCAGTGTATAATTGAGGATCCTGCAAAATATAAAGTGTACATCCAGTCTATGTGCAGCTGTGTTGGAACCCCAGGCCAAGGAAAGAATTTACATAAAAAGGCGAACGTTGGATTGGGTTGTCTTAACAGGATAGTGTCTGTAAGGCAAGGGAATTGATTGCTCCTTTGTACTAGGCCCTGGTCAGACCTTGACTAGAGTACTGTGTCCAGTTTTGGGTGCCTTGCTTTAAGGAGGGAACTGACGAGCTTGGGAGGGTTCAGAAAAGAGCAACCAAAAGGATTAAGGGGATGGAGAGAGACCCATGAGGTGAGATTGAAGGAGCTGGGGGTGTTTAGTTTAGAATTAAGACTTGTAGGAGCCGGGCTAGTTTTCAAACCTGTAAAGGGCTGCTCTAAGCGAGCTGGTGCTCAGTGGTGGTCTCTGATCGCCGAGGATAGGACAAGAGGGAATGGGTTCAAGTTAAAGGGAAGAAGACTTAAGCTAAACATTTAGGATGAATTGTCTAACTACCAGGACAGTTGGGCAGTGGAATAATTTGCCAAGGCAGGTCGTAGAAGCCTTTAAAAATAGGTTAGACAGACACTTCTTAAGGAGGTACTGTGGATCCTACTTAATGACGGGCCGGGGGGCGGAGCCCTTGGGGTTCATTTCAGCTGTAGGACTCGAATCTCCATTGGACTCTCTTGGAGACTGTGTCCCCAAGGAGGGGATCCTGACTGTAACGGGTCACACGGGCTTGCCGAGCGACTGTCCAGAACTGCCCCAGGATTTCACTTGAGCTTCTGTTTCCCCCCCCCCCAGGTGCGTTGCATTCTATGTTGGGCGCCACGGACAAGAGAGTCTCTGAAGAGGTAACTGCGCGGACATGACTTGCACAGCGTTTGCCTCTGTTGTTCTTGCCTTCCAAATAGATAATGGCATAGCGGCAGCTAGGGCTGAGCACGTTTGGGGAGTAACTTTCTCCCGACGCCTCACACCCGAGGGGCTACCGTCGACTGGGGAAAAAATTGCACTCAGCCTGGAGACTTGGTATTTATTCCAAGTAATATCTCCGAGGGGCGGGGAAAGATTAAAATGTGTTCTCCTTTCCCTCCGGTGCACACAGAGGTGCCTGTTGTAGATTGAGTGCTGTGACTTTATCTGGAGTAAGCTTGAGGATCACAGCCATTGATTGTAAGCTCGTTGGGGCAGGGACTATATCCTTCTGTTTGCACACGCTTGTGGCAGTCGAGTCCTGGCCTGGGGATCCCAGACACGACTGCAATAAATGCAATGTGTTAGCAGCAGCTCCCCCCTCCTTCAGAATGATTCAGAAGTCTCCCCTGCTCTGGAGTGGGGTGGTATTTCCCAGGGTCCAAACCATTTAGGACATCAGTAGATTTAAAGCCAGCACCATGAATTCCACCTGGAGACTTTCTAGCAACCAGTTTGGATCTCAGAGCAAGGAGGGGTGGGTGCCTGTGCTGTGAAACTCCCTTTACTCCGAAGTTAGAGAAGAAAACTACAAATTATGCTCAAAGTCCCAGGTAGAATCTGAGAACAGTTGGATTTCTAGGGCAAGACAATCTTTCTGACTGCAGGCCTTTGAGCAGAGGCTGGCCAGCTATCTGTCGGGGATGTTGTAGCTGCAGTCCTCCTGCATCCAAGCAGGAGGTTGGACCACGTGACCCTGAAGGGCTGGCTCTATAGTTCCTGTGGCAAGACGGGAATCCTAGTTTTGTAGGGCTGGAAAGGGACTTCAGGGGTCATCCAGTTCAACTTGGGGAGGGCTAACTAGGCAAAGTAAGACATAGGGTTTAATTCCCATACTGGGGCTAAACAAAAGAGAATGGTATTAAAAAGCTGCCTGCGTTTGTTGTCTGAGCTTCCTGCAAGAGTCAAGGCAGCCTCACTGCTGCTGGGTGGCATCCCTAGAGATTGACTTCTCGGGCAGCTCACCTCTCTCCTTGTCTCTTCTTCTCTCCCCCCCCCCCCCCCCCGACAATGTCCCTGCCCAGGGCATGAAGGTCTCCTGTACCCATTTCCAGTGCGCCGCCGGGGCTTTCACTTACTTGCGGGATCACTTCCCTCACTCCTACAGCGTCGACATGAGCCACCAGATCCTTAATCTCAACATCAATCTTATGCTGGTGAGTCCCGGGCGTTGGCTTTGCTGGTGTGCCTCCTCCTGCAGTCTGGTAACTGGGCTTGTTACATGCCTTCCTGGTAACTGGAGTAGCACTCGCCTTGTCCTTCTGGCTCGCAGCAGAGCTCCCTTCGGCAGAGTTGGGTGCAGTGCTGCTTTTGGCTCACAGTCATCAAATTGCTGTCATCCCACTCTAAACGCTGCTGCACCGTCGGGAGGGGGACGCAAGCCCCATCCCCAAAGGAATTGGGGAGCAGTATCTCCCTCCTCACTAGTAATATTCTGGGTGCCAAGAGCCACATACTAAAATCCTCTATGGCCCAGACACAACATGGCACACACGAACTGCTTCCTGATTGGCTGGCAGAGCACAGATCTGCAGATTGCCTGCTGAAATGGAGACGCCGAATGTCTGCTGAAATTGTGATTCAGCTGCCGAGACCTGTGTGCGATGAAGAAAGAGACAGGGCCGTTAAGGCAGAGTAGGGCCCGGGACCTGGCTACCCGTGTAATAATCCCAGAACTGACCAGGGTGCTTCATGGGTCTCATTTGCTTTGGTATTAGCCAGAATTGGGGCCACTGGGCTTTATGGTCTTAGGGGCCCAAGTGACCAGGATTAAGGCATTGAAGTGGGAATGGCACCTTAACTATCATCCTTCAGACTTTTTGTTAGGAAAAAGATAGAGGCACCCGCTCCAGGACACTTGTGCTGGAAGAGTTGAGCATTGCAATTTGGTTCCTTTCCCCCCCACTGCGCTAGTACACCTGGTGCAGGTTGTTGAGTGCCCATGTGGAGCCCTGGGAAGTCCCAGTGGGTTCAATCTAGTGGAAGAATGCCATGCCTTCCATCCTGAGTCTGGGGGACGTCTCGCTCTTGCCAATGGCTTTGTTCTCGTTGCTGGCAGGGCCAAGCTCAGGAGTGTCTGCTGGAGAAGTCCATGCTGGACAACCGGAAGAGCTTCCTTGTGGCCAGGATCAGCGCCCAGGTGAGCCGTTTGTAGGAGCATTGCTGTTCCAGCTTCTCTCTGTCGGTGTATGTTTGGAAACCATTGTCGCCCCACCGACCCTGCTACCCACTTAGACAAGACAGGGGACCCCCTTGGCAGCAATGGGGAAAAGGCAGTGAACATGGGCCCCGGGGCAGGCGAGGTCTCCCCAGAGCCTTAAATCCAGGCAGTTGATTGGGGAGGAATGAAGAAAGCAGCTTGTTTCTTTGCCTATATCAGAAATGTCTGTCCTCATTCAGGGACTCGTAAAATATTAGGGACATGATCCACAAGCCACTTAAGAGGAGTCCAGCGGAAGCCCAGAGGGCCTCGTGGAGGCTACTCGGGAGGCAGTGGTTTGAGGATCACGGCCTAAGCCATTCATGAGATGACCGTAGCTTACCCCAAATGATGGGTAATCCGGGTTCCACGTGGCCCCAGTGCTAGAAAGCAGCACACACGGCCGTAGCAAGTAACTTCTTCCATTTCTGGGCATGAGTTTCTGCTTTTGTCTGACACTCTTGCTATATGTGTTCCCGTCGGAGTTAACGGGTTAAGAGATTACCTGGTGGGTTAATCTTTCCTAGAATTTAATGCCATGAGTTGGTGGATTTGGGGACTTGGGTCTCGAACCCACGTCCCTGAGGGTTCTTGGGGCACCGTTCTGTAGGCCCTTCTCTTGTTCTAGCCCAGCCATACCCCTTCCCACCCCCCGCCCCCACCTTCCTGATTAGCTAACCAGCTGGGTGGAGCAACTCTCTCTCCTTCACAACTACCTGTCTCCAGCCGTTACTCGGACCCTTATTGCCCACCTTCCTCCTGATCCCATAGCCTTCCCCTTGCTCCTGAACTGGCCTCCCTGCCCATGTCGTTCTCTCCCCCCTCCCCCTGGACTTCCAGTTTGTCTCCTATCGGGCCCCGTGTCCCATATGCCCCCACGCCCCAGCCCTGTACAGCAGAGCGCCTTGGCTGCTCCTTTACCAAGGTCGGCCAACCTTGAAACCACGCCATCCTCGCCACCAAACCTCTTTCCTCTGGCCTTTATCAGGAGAAACTTGATTTGATCCTGGCCACAGCCCTTTTGGGAGTGCTAATCTCTGGTGCTGAGAACACTCCCCAACCTCTTTCTGGTTCCTAGGTGGTGGACTACTACAAGGAGGCCTGCCGTGCTCTGGAGAACTCGGAAACGGCCTCCCTGCTGGGGAAGATCCAGAAGGACTGGAAGAAGCTGGTGCAGATGAAGATCTACTACTTTGCTGCTGTTGCTCATGTGAGTGCGAAGGGCAAGGCTCGCTTGGCTGCCTCGGTGCGCTGCCTAGCTGCCCTAGGCTTGCGACTCAGGCCCTAGCTAGGGAGTTGCCCTGGGACTGGAGATCTGAGCATCCTGGACGCTTCTGAATAGCACTAGCTGTTGATAGAGTCCGTCCGTGTAATCTCAGAGATGGGTTCTCCCGTTTTGTTACAGCTGCATATGGGGAAGCAGGCCGAGGAGCAGCAGAAGTACGGAGAGAGAGTAAGTAAAATTGGGGTCTTGCCTGAGGGCTGGGTTTGGTTACCCCTCCTGTGGGACCAGATTCCCTGTGCCCCATGGGGCTTCAGCTCTGACTTCACTTTGGTCTAGGTACAGACAAGCCTCCTGTAAGGGGTGGGGGACCTCCAGACCATGGGTAGTTCTTCAGCTGGCTGCTTCTATTCCTGGATCCAGCTTCTGCCCCCAAGCCCTGAAAGATTCAGCCCCTCAAGGGAAGGGAGCGGGGAATGGAGTGGTCGATGCAGACTGGTAAGACACAAAGGATTGAAGCAACTCCCAAATAAAATTGGGCACGAGAAACCTTTTCCCTCTCAGGGGCCACTTTGAAAATGAGCACAAGGAGGGCATGCCTACAAGGAGAGCGGAATAGATCCACGGCACAGAAGACCCCACGCTGAGTGCAGCTTAAACACTCCTGCTCCCAACTTCTGTGCAGTCCTCGGAGCTTGTACTCATTTTCAAAGTGGCCCCTGGGAGGGCAAACGTTCCTCATGCCTGATATTACTTGGAGTTGCTTCAATCCTTTGCCATAGGCTGTGTCTTACCAGCCTCCATCGACCATTCCATTTCCCCCTTCTCTTGACTGAGGCTGAGCACCACCCGGATCTTCCTGTCTGGTCAGAGTCCCTCTCCCTGGAGAGGAAGTGCCTGCCCTCTCTCATGATCCTCCTCTCTGCCACCAACTCTAGGGCTTTCCATGCAGACTGGACTCAGACGAAATCCTTCAGCTTCTGTTGCCCACAGTCACCTCCCGCTTTAAACTCTGTTCCCTTCTGCTGTGGGTGAATTGGTCAGAAGCTGAGCACATTAGCCACTGCCGTCCATAGGACCCACCTCCTGAAAGGATTTCCTTTAATGTTTGAAGAGGTGGTGGTGGCACCTCTTAGCTGTCATCCGCGGGGCTGAAGATGTTGACTGATTCCACACCGTGTAAATTGGTGTCGCCCTCGTTTTATGAGCTGCTATTTGGGGCAAGTTGCAGTCACTCAGTCTCTTGGTGAACGTGGGGATTGTAGAAATTTGCAAGCAGGCATAGTCTTTATCCTCAAAATCTGTGTGTCCTGCAAGCAAAACCGGGCTGGTGGAGTTGGGGTTGGGTGCAGTGTAGGCTTGCCTGGTGGCCGTCTTCCATATGATCCCAATTAGACTGCAAGGAAATGACCTCGTTAATCTGGCAAACCCAAGGGCTCACCTGCAATAGGGAACACTTCCTCTGGGTTAGCATCAGTTCTAAAACCAGGCCCGGACTCGGCCCAAATAAGGCCGGAGTTGCTGTGACTCTGGGGAGTAGATGTGCGTACTGGGCTGTTTCTTATATTCCATCTTTGCCAGGGCTTAATTTGTCAGGGGCTTGCCAGGGCTTGGGTCTGGCAATTAAATTCAAGGGGATGGGAGGCTGAGGCCTGGAAGGTGTTCCCAATAGGAATGTGCACCCCAAAATGCAAAAGACCATGAAAAGGCAGCTATTGGCCATTTCAGGGTTTGAAACGAGAGCCAGAAAAAACTTGACTGGTTTATTTGGCTTTTGGTTATTATTATTATTATTATAAAATAATAATTATTATTTAAGCATGTATGTAGCACCAGCAATGTACCTGGCACTTTACAGTTGTAAGAAAGAGAGACAGTCCCTGCCCCAGCGGGCTTACAATCTGAGAGAGACAATGGGAGGTGGTGGAAACCGAGGAAGAGACCAGGATATATACATGAACTCATGAGTTCTCAGGTATACGTGCTTGGCTTAGTTACAAAGGTGTAGTTACACAAGGTACGCAGTAATGACTCTTCCTGTGCTGGCCATCCTGGAGATTAAATCCCAAGAACTCCTGTTTCATGTTCAGCTGGAGAGAGGCAGGCTAGTCCAGTGGCTGAGTTGCTAGCTGGCGAAGAGGCTTCGTTTCCTTGCTCTAATGAACTCTGGGGCTGGGGACACGGCTTCTGGGGCAGGCTTGGGGCTCTGACAATTCACTTTTTAAAAAAAACAAAGCCCTGATCTTTGCTTTAGGAAGCATTGCGTAACTGCCTGATGACAGGTGCCATTTTTCTCTAGAACCCCAAGGGTCATCGAGTCCAGCCGCCATCCCTGAGAGAGGCCTGTCTAATCTATTTTTAAAGGCCTCCAGTGATGGAGCCACCCTTAGCAAACTCGTCCACTGCCCAACTCTCTCCTGGCAAGTAGCATAGGATCATTGGAAGGCCCCTTTGTGCTTGATTGTAGGAATGGGGATGGATTGCCCCTTGGTGTCTCTACCCAGTGACTGCATCATTGCTACACTCACAGCAAAGCAAGTGTTGCGTGCACTGCTGCCAACTCATAGAGGCGTCTGGCAAAGCTAATCTCATTCTCTCCACAGGTGGTTTACTTCCAGAGTGCCTTGGATAAACTCAACGAAGCCATCAAACTAGCAAAGGTAACTCTCTTTCTTGTCCATGCAACTGTTTTTTGCTTTAAATGACGTAAGGGGGTCAGTAGGGTTCCCTTTTTGGGTCTAGTGTTTAGCAGTACTTTCATATTTGCAGGAGGGAGAAGCGATGGTTTCAGTCCATGTGCAAAGATCAGGACTTAGCAGCCGACTGTGGGTGCTTGCCAGAATCTTTGCTGTCATGTCTTGGGACATGACCCACAAACTGCTTACTCTGGAGAGCGCAGCCTTAGCTTATAAAGCATGGGGCCACCTTAAAAACAGGGCGGACCCCCTTTCACATGATGGAAAGTGCTTTCCGTGTCGAGCTTCTGGCAAACTGAAAATTCTTCCAGTCAATATGGTTACTACTTCTATAGCACCAGCAATGTACCTGGTGCAGTACAATCGCAGTGGGGATCAGTCAATCAAATCACAGCTGCATGGCCAGAAAAACCAAAGGATTATTCAATGAAATAGAGAGAAAGCAAGATGACTGGAATGCTGGGGGGTTTAAAGCAGGGGTAGGGTGTGTGTGACCTAAGGTCCAAATTAGGCCTGCAACTATTCTTTTTTTGGCCTCTGTCCAGTTCCTGGGTCTGGCCTGTGGAGCCACTCCCTACCCTCATGCACTGAAAGAGTTGAGTTCAGAGGAAGGGAGTAGAGATGGCACATGCCCTCGAGGATTGGGGATGGATCCATGGCACAAATCCATGATCTGGACCTTCCCCTTCTTTCCCCCATCCAGAGCACACCCCTTAAGCACCCCTATTCCCAACTCCTATCCAGCCAAGCAAAGCTTGTGTTTATTTATTTATTTTAAACTTATATGCCGCCCCCTCCTGCTCACAGCATCTCGGGACGGCTCACAACATTTAAAAACATATAAAACCATTAAAATCAACATTATTAATTTAAAAACAACCCAATAAAAAAACCCCTCCCTTATCCAACCCACCCATCCCATCTCCCCCGGCAAAGGCCCCGGCGGAACAGCCAGGTCTTGCACTGTCTACGAAAAGAGGGGAGGTCAGCGGCCAGGCGGGGCCTCCAACAGGAGGGAGTTCCACAGCCGCGGCCTAGCCACCGAGAACGCCCTCCTCATGGTTGACACCCAGGAAACCCAGGGGACCTCGAGGAGGGCGTTCCCTGGCCGACCGCAGGGGCAGGTCCTGGATCCGGAGGGTGAGGCGGTCCTGCAGGTAGGTGGGACCCAGGCCGTTTAGGGCTTTAAAGGTCAACACTATCGGCAGCCAGTGCAGAGAACAGAGCACTGGAGTAATGTGCTCGCGTCGGCCCGTCTCCGTTAGGAGACGAGCCGCCACGTTCTGCACCAGCTGCAGCCTCCGGACCGTCATCATAGGTAGCCCCACGTAGAGCACGTTAACCGTAGTCTAATCTCGCGGTAATAAAAGCATGGATGATTGTGGCCAGGTCCGAGTGCGAGACGTATGGCCTAAGCCAACGCACCAGATATAATTGGCGAAATGGCCCCTTTGCCACACCCTCCACCTGGACATCCAGGCGGAGCTGTGCATCCAGGAGCACCCCCAGCCTCCGGACCGGAGATACCAGGGGAGGACGGTCCCCATCAATGATGGGGGCCATCACTCCCCCAGTTTTCCCCACAACCATCACCTCAGTCTTGTCAGGATTTAACTTCAAGCAGTTCGACCTCATCCAGGCCCCCACAGCTGACAAACACCGGGTAAGCACTGAGACTCCTGGACCTGGGTCCAATGAAAATGAGAGAGAGAGCTGGGTGTCAGCACATTGATGACACCTTACACCAAGTTTTCAAAGCGGCCTGTGAGGTTCCCCCTCCCCTGATTTCAAGCCCTCCTTGCAATTGGCTACGACTTAAAATGAATTCCTGGCAACTGGCTGGTTGAGGGGTTTGTCCGTCTAATCCAATAGGCAGGAGACCAGAGAGCTCTGCGTTTCCCCTGTTAGTAGCAATGGAGAGAAACGGCAGTGAAGGCTGGTCCCTGCCCGTGGTAACTTGTTTCCCCTCTGGCCGTTAGCGAATGAGCAGAGCTGATGGGTGGGGGGATTATCGTCGCTTGGTCTGGTAGAGGAAAGAGTCCCATTTGTTTGGCACTTCTGCAGCTGGGTGCTAGGGACACAACTCACGCCCTGCTTGGGCTCTGGAATCCCAGCTTTCCTTTGCAAATCAGGTTGGAGTCGTTCTGGAAACAAGGAGGGCAGATGGGATGCAAACTAGCCCCTTTCAGAGAGCCGGGGATGGTCTGCGATGGGAAATGGCCTTTGTCTCTTGTCCGAGCGGTACTGGCACCGCAGCAGGGAACCCTAGTCCAGTGCCGTTGGCTAGAGCGGCTCTGCCGCAGGTCGTGGCTGGGGCTTGGGTTGGCATTGCATAGGGGGTTAACACTGACGGCCCCCTCCTGGCTTTCTTTTCCTCTTCTAGGGTCAGCCCGACACCGTGCAGGAGGCGCTGAGATTCACCATGGACGTGATAGGGGGAAAGTGAGTCTGCACCACTACCCTCTGGAGGGGCAGGGCACCTAGTTCATTCACTGCTGAAGGAGGCTGCAGCCCACGGGGCAGAGATAAAACCCTTGGAGTATCTAGTCCCATCCTTCCTCCCTGTGGCATCTTAGCAAGCCCTCTCCTTTTGTTCAGAGCTGGCTTTTGGGGCAGCTGGGCTCAAAGGGGAGGCTGCATCCTCCTCTTCTCCCTATGTGAGGATGGCTAGGGGGAGAGGTTATGAGAGGAGGGGGTACACAATTGCTAGGGATGGGTGGAGGGGATTGGAGCAGTCTCTCCCCCAACTCTTTATTCCCATGTGCACTGCGAGCATCTGCGCAAGTTGCTCAGTGCGGTGTAAAACAGTGCTGAGAAAAAGTGATCACTGATTTGTCCTGTGATCCGCTGCCCCATACTCTCCATGGGGTCAGCGGGGGATGCCGTCCCTGTACGCCGATCCCTAGACTGGTCCTGCAGAGCTCGTGCGCAGCGCTGCTTCACGGGGTACAAAGCCCATTGCCTCAGGGGAGAGCAGTTCCACTTACTCTGGTGGAGTTGTGTACTCAAATATGAAATGTGGAGGCCATTAAAGCCAGTGGCAAAATTCCTAGCGGCTGGAATGGGTGTGAATTGCACCCTGTGACTCTAGCTTGCAGGATATGGCTGATGGAGTTGTTAGCCAAGTCCTACAAGCACAAAGGCTGCCAACCGCTTCAGAGGAGTCTTCAGGGCTTCAGTGGGGCTACTCAGCAAGTGGCTTGTGACTCCTGGCCAAGGAGCCTGTGGCTTGACTGACCGTGTGTGTGTGTAACCAACCAATCCACCTCCAGGAGCCTGACTGGAGAATGGGATGAAGGCATCCAGGGGGTGGGATGGCAGGCCGTGCCAGGAGACGAGGTCCAGCAGGCTGGCCCCTCAGAGGGCTTTGTCAGTGGGAGGGTCCTGTCTTGCCCACCCCAAAGCACTCTGGCTGGACTTTCAGATCCTGCTCCCAGGCTGCCTCTCCCCCACTCCCTGCATCCCAGTTCTCCCTGCCTTGGGGATCTCAGCCTCTCTGCCCTGGAACACCACCCTCCTCCCCCTCGCTTTGGCCCATGGATTGCTCCATGGGCCAGGACAAAGGTACTCAGGCCAGAGTTGATGAGGCGCCTTCTGTGGGAGGAGTTGGGCTGAACAGCAAAGCCCACAGTCTCGAGTCTGCTGCTTGTGACCAGGCAAACCGTTCCTGGCCTTCCATCCTCCTACATTGCTTTCCCTTCTTCTTAGGTACAATTCAGCCAAAAAGGATAATGACTTCATCTACCACGAAGCCGTCCCTGCTCTGGATACCCTGCAGTCAGTGAAAGGTGAGAGACCAGAGCCGGGGGCAACCATCACTCTGCCCCTCTTGTCCCATCAGCAAAGCTCGTGTTAATTTCCAGAATGGGCACCAGTGCTGCAGTGCCGGCTCTGAGGTCACTTGTGTCTCTAATGAGGAGCCGTGCACCCGGGAATGCCTCTGTGGGGGAACCATGGAAGGCCAGCTCTCCCCTGGACACGCTGGGAGAAGTCTAGCTACTGTCAGTTGTGTAAACAACGTTCCTGGTTCTGTCTGTAAATGCTAGCCACGCACCTAGCCACGTGCTGGACACTCCTGAAAAGTTCTGGGTGGGGAGAGCGCAAGTTTCCTACCGATATGTAGCTACTGCTAGGTCTAGAGACCTGCATTGCCCCACTTCCTGTCTCATCATCCAAGAGCCCTGGAGGGGGTTGTTTTGGGGGGCAGGCCACTCTAGTTCCTGAAGAGATTTACTCCTTGGTGGAAGAGGCTCTGAGGTGGGCTAAGGTCGGTTGCGTTGCTCTTAATGGAACTAGCCAAGAAAACAGTTGGGAGGAGGGAAAATTCCTTGAGTCCTGCACGGCTCAATGATGCCCACGTTTCCGTTCTTCCTCTTATCTTTCCCAGGATCCTATTAAAGTGGGTTTCATGGGCTCACAATCTACTTAATTTATTTTCATTACATAGCTCTTGGGCACTGGTTTTTCCTCATGGTTGTATTTATCCCTTAATTATGAGTTGATTGAGACCAGACATGGCTAGGATATGTGAACCTAGTGGACTTGCACCAGGAACATGTATGTTGCATGTGCTCTGTGTGTGTTTCCGCAAGCCCCGTCACAGCGGCAACCACAAGCCAGGAGGGGTGGGTGGGAGGGGCATGGGAGAAGCGGTGGGAGGAGGTTATTAGGTAGCTGGTCCAACACAGCTGCAGTAAAGTTGAATTGGTCATGTGATCGTGACGACGTTGCTAAAGTCAACATGTGATGACTTCGTGATGCATTTTTTGGCTGCATCTGGTCCAGTCTCTGGTGATGGAGAATCTGTGATCAGCCACGTCTGGCTGGGAGCTGTCCTGAACTACTAAAGCTGCGATCCACGAATGGCTTATGCCGGAGTAACTCTGGGCTTCATTGGGGTTATCCCCGGAGGAAGCAGTCTGTGGATCGCGGCTTTAATGTCAGTGATACCCCGAGCGTCCCCTTGTACTAACAACCCATCCAGACAGTCACGTTGCCCGTTCTGCAAGGGCATTCGGTCCCTGCCCCTCGACCCTTGTCTGCTTCAAATGTAGGCTCTCGGGACAGGGCTCTGGCATGTTGCGTCTGGACCAAGCCTAGCAGAGTGAGCTACGGTAGCCATTAGCTTGGTTAATATTCTTGCTGTCGGGGTGTGGTGTCTTGGGGTGCAAAGGATCATACCCTTCTCTTTGAATGGAGGCAGCCAAGAGAGATCACAAAGCTCATCTCCAGTAGATGGAGGGATGGGGAGGATCACCAGCCTCTGAGGAGGAGACGGACTAGGAGAGCCCCTCCGGTGCGGCAGGGAACAGGGCTCCCCTCCACTCCGGAGGCCAGTTGCTGGGGTGTCCTAGAGCTGGGGGGCAAGGGGGGAGGAGTCCTGGCTTGGAGCATCTGTGGCTCTCACACCCCACGTATATGTCTGGCCATCCCTGTCTCAGAATGATCCTTCAGTGGCCTTGCTCTTACAGGTGCCCCCCTGGTGAAAGCCCTCCCCGTCAACCCCGTCGACCCCGCTGTGACTGGCCCAGACATCTTTGCCAAGCTGGTACCGATGGCCGCCCACGAGGCCTCGTCGCTCTATAGGTAAGCGGAGGAAACTGCACCAAGTGCTGCGTTAGCTGCTGCCGCCGCCATTGGGCGTGCCGGCAGCTACGGGCACGCTCCCAGCCTGTGCGTCAGAGAAACGTAGCGTGGGGTTGAGAGTCAAGTCGTTACCATGGTTGGGAATCCACGGGGCTGAGGGCAGGGGGCTTTTGGGATTGTGGTTCTATGGAGAACTTGGGGGAAGCAGAACCGTTGCCTGACCCATCTGGCCTAGTGGCTTAGCAGGGACCCTTTCTAGTAAGAGTTGCTGCTCCTCCCTCCTCATCGGTGTGACAGTTCAGGACACCCCCACCCCACCGCCAGAACGGGGTTTTATTTAAAGGGCCGGCACACCCTATTTAAGAACATAAATCCACCACTAGGTCAGACTGTGGGTCCTCCAGCCCAGCAACCTGTCTCCGATGGTGGCCGATTTCATTTGCTTCAGAGAAGTGCCCAACAGGTCCTCATACGCAGACCCCTCTTCTGCTATTTGGTCCCAGCCCTCGACAGTCGGAGATCACATCCCGACCAGGAAGACAAGCTTTTAAAACGGTGCCAAGGATTTTAAAGGCTGGAACTCAGGGTGCAACAGTTTTCCCTTCCCTTGCAAGGTGGCGGTTTCCCTGTTGTGCAGCAGCGCTGAGGGGTTCCTCTTCTTGTGTCTCCCATTAGTGAGGAGAAGGCCAAGCTGCTGAGAGAAGCGATGGTGAAGATAGAAGCCAAGAATGAGATCCTGGAGTACGTGCATCCGGCGAGTCGTGGGGGGGGGGAGGTCTGGGGGTTATCGTGTCAGGGGGAAGGAGGGTTAGGGGCTGCTGTTCCTCCGTTGCGTCGCCATTTCCATGAAGGCAGGATAAGGTGCTATGCAGAGTTCTTGTACACCAGAGCCTTGTAGTCCTGTAACGAGGCTCTCCTGCTACTGCGGGATGCTGTGTACCTTGGCTGAGATTAAAAGCAAGGGCGCAACAGCTTGTGTCTAAGATCCCTCTGGGCCCGACTTGTAACAGCGACGCTCTTAACCCTGGTGTCCAGGCCAAATTCCAGTCTCGGGGCAGGGCTGTTACTCCTGGGGAACTACTAGAACAATTGTTCCACTTGTCCTGGGGTAACTTCCTGATTGATACAGGAGTAATGTACTCTGGTGTAATTATGGAGTAAATTACCCCTGGGGGCAGTGTACACACTCTGGGGTAAACAGTCTGCTTGGCATGAGCAAGTCCTGGGCAGCTCCATTTCGCGGCCCTTTTCTTTGCTCGTATTTGTAGCCGTTTCCCGTTGTGCGATGCTGTTAAACAGCGGCTAAGCCGTGCCTTGCCTTAAAGTTGATTACCCACAATTGAGCTGAGCCCGGGCAGGCTCCGCCACATCTGTTCACGCTGTCTTACCTTGTCTGCAGCCAGTTCATGGACTCCTTGCAGCTGGACCCCGAGACAGTGGACAATCTCGACATGTACGACCACATCCCGCCCATCCTGATGGAGAAATGCGCTGCCCTCAGTGTACGGCCGGACACGGTGAAGAATCTGGTTCAGTCCATGCAGGGTGAGGGCTGGGGCTGGGCTGGGCTGGGTGCCTGGAGCTGGGAGGAGCGGGAGCCAAGATAATTGGGCTGAAAAATCCAGGCTGAGCTTGACAGCCTGACAGACAGAAACTGGTCCCAAGTCAGCAGGGCTCTCAGCTCAGGACTTGGCCGAGCACCGTGACATCCCGTGGAGACGCTTAGGAAGGAGCTTTACCCCTGCCCCTTCTTGGGCATGGCCCCGCCCTGATGTCTGTGTCCCAGGGGAGTGAGGCCTCCTGTTTGTATGGAGCCTGGCTCAAGTTTGGGGTGTGTGTGTGTGTGTCCAAACGGAGCCCAGTGGGTGCCTGGCTCCATTGGGATTGGTCAGTCTGCAGGACTGCCCGCCATAGAGCAGCACCGCTAGGTCATGTGGAGGAGCTGATAATTGTAGGTATTTCTGTGGCCTCCTTTACCCTGGTTCCTAGAGCACACTCATTAGGGGCTGGGGCAGAGAGGTCTGGGAATAGGACTCCTGGATTCTCTTTCTCTCTCTCTCTCTCACGGGTGTCCTATTGGTCCCAAGTATGTAAGATGGAGATGAAGTAATTTCAATGATCTCTCTCTTATTGGTCCAAGTTCAGTTGGCAAGAATGTGCCAACTTCCAAAAGCTCCGGCACGGCCTGAACTTGGATCCTCTCTCTCTGTGCAGCTCTGTTGTCTAGTCCCCTCTGGAGAAGTTTGCCGCGAGCTTCCCAGGAGCATGAGGTTTTAGGCATGTCAGATGTCTGGAGAAATGGGATCCGTTCTTTGGATCCTTCCAGGCACCGCTCCCTGCCTCGACCAGTGAGGGCTTGTCCTTAGAATAGTGCTTCCCAAACTGGAGATCGGAAAAATCTTCCTAAAGGACGATTTAACACAGTTAATTTGTGTTAAAATATCATCTTTACAATATAGCGCCCACAAGGCAGCTGGCACTGGACAGTTGTAACTGGAGGCAGATCCCTGCCCCAAGAGGCTTACAAACTCTAGGATAGTTCATATGTACTGAAAAGCCTTTTTTTCTCACGTCCCAATAGCCATGGTGTGAAGGCCAGCCCTTCCCTCTCAGCCCACTGTCGAGGTTTAGGTGCCTGTGGAGAAGCTGCTCCTCATCCCGGATTGGCTTAGAGGGCTAGGTGGAAGTCCAGCCTGCTTCCAACTCTCCTCCCATTGGCCTGTTTAGGGGAAGGGGAAAGGCTACAGAGCAGGCTCTCTCAGTAACCCCTCGCGTGGTGTCTCTGCTCCCTCCAGTGCTTTCCGGAGTCTTCACGGACGTGGAGGCCTCTCTGAAGGAGGTCAAAGGCCACCTGGATGAAGAGGAGCTGCAGGAGCAGAAGCTCCAGGAGATGTTGGGGAAGCCGCCCCCGCAGCAGGTGTCCCCTCCCGCCCCGCTGGCCACGCTGGCTGAAGTTGGCAAAGAGTGGGCCAAGTACATGGAGGTGCACGAGAGAGCCAGCTTCACCAACACGGAGCTGCACAAAGCCATGAACCTGCACATCAGTAACCTGCGGCTGCTGAGCGGCCCTCTGGAACAGGTGCGGGCCGCTCTGCCCACGCCCACCCTCACGGAAGGTGAGTGGGGCCCAGGGGTCTGTCTAGTGAAGTCCCCCAGCTCTGGCCTGTAGAGCTTCTTAACCCGCGTTCGTACGTTCTTAAAACCATCTGCAAAACCAGCTATTGCCGTGTGTTCTCGCCACCGCAAACCTCCTGCTCCGGGGCTGCCGCTCCACACACCGAGTCCGTCACGCAGGGCAGAGGCTTGCGGCTGGCTGGCGTGCGCTCTAAACTAGGAGCCGCGGCGGATTCAGTGCTGCACGCCGGGACCGAGGAGAGCCGGCGGCAGGGGAGCAGCAGCAGGTCCCCTGGCAAGTAGCCGCTGGCTACCTGGGTGCTGTCGTGTGTAAAGGGTTGCCGCTCAAGCTGGGTGCAAGGCGGATTTCCATCCTCAAACTCCCACCCTGTAGAGCAGTGGTTCTCAAACGCTTTTAAACTGTGCCCCCCCCCCCCCTTCCTCTTCCGTCTCTTCTCTCCCCTTTAGGATCTAGTCAGTGCCATTAGGTTAGACCAATGGTCCCTTGAGCCCAGCATCCTGGTTACGATGGTGTTTCTGTCCCAGCTCCCACGTCCCCTCACCTGTCTGGCTAATAGCCATTAATGCACCTATCCTCCAAAAACGTATCCAGTCCTTTAAACCCAGCTGTGCTACTGGCCTTGACCAACCAGTCCCACAAGTGAAGCACAAAACCACTTTTATTCTAAATCGGCTGCCAGTTAGTTTCATGGAGTGTCTCCTAGTACTTGGTGGGGAACCTTTTCCCTCCCAGGGACCACTTGGAAAATTAGTACAAGCGCCAAGGGCCGCACAGAAGTTGGGAGGCAGGGATGCTTAAGGGGCGCTCTCAGGAAAAGGAGGGTCCTGACCATAGATCTGTCCCCTCTCATCTCTGCTCCCTTATCCCGAGCGCCGGTCTTTCAGTGCTCGGTGGGAACTGGACACGGGGGCCAGATTCAGGGACTGGAAAGGGGCCGCACACAGACTAGCTGTGGGCTCATTTCACCCTCTGGCCGCCCCTGTCCTAGACGCTGCAGAAGAGCACGGAGTCTTCTGTCTCCTCCAGCCGATTGTAGCCTCCCTCTGGCCTGTGCTTGGATGCGTCCTGCCTCAGTGGGAGGCAAGGCTGCAACACTGACCCGGAGACCCCTCCTTGCACCAACCTGGAGCTGATGCAAGATCCAATGTGCCTGGGTGCCCTGTCCATCCCCCCCCCCCCCCCCAATAGGCTGCTGTGATGACTGGGCATTCTGTGGGAGCGCAACCACGCTAGAAAGGGGTGGGAGTAAGCTGCTTTCCTGCTAGGCTGCGCCCCCCCGGGCACCATGATTGGTCAGCACTGGCAGTGGGACCTCCCACAGATGGGGAGGGGCTTGGGTAGAGGTGCCTGACCTGAGCCTGCCGGGAGCAGCCAAGTCACAACCTCCAGTGGGAAAGTGGATCCCGAGGGCAGCAGCAGGGAGGCAAGTCGGGTCTGGATCTGCTTCCGACAGGAGTCTTCCCTGCCAGTGCCTAGAAGCACCAGCCTGGAGCAAGCGGCACCTAGACCTCGGAGAGTGTCACTCCTTGGGCCGGGCTGGGAGCACTAGGGTCTCGCTTGGGTAGGCAGGGAAGGAGGGGGACTCGTGTGGGCAGCATAACGGGCAGGGCTGCGGAGTGTACCCTACCCTGCCGACTTCACGGAGAGCAGCGAGCAGGTAGCAGTCGAGCAAGCTGGCTTCCATCCTGCCTCCTGGACCTTCTGCTGTCTGAGAACATGGGAATCCTGCTGGACCCAGACATCCCATAAGCAGAGCTGGGGGTGACTTGAAAATGTGACCACCCCCTTCCTCACCCCACAGTGTCGGGTCCTCTTCAGCCCTTCTTCCAGGCACGCGACTGGCGGCAGCGGGAGCTACCCGCTCGGGCGTGCTCCGTGGAAGTCAGCGCACTGTCTCTTCCTCTCTTTCAGACGACAAACTGGTCATGCAGAACCTGAAGCGGATCCTGGCCAAAGTGCAGGAGATGAAGGACCAGCGGGTGTCCCTGGAGCAGCAGCTCCGCGAGATGATCCAGAAGGACGACATCACCACCTCCCTGGTGACCACGGACCGCTCCGAGATGAAGGTGAGGGTCTGCGAGGGCAGCAAGGCCGGCCGCCCAGGAGCCGGTAACTCTGTTCTGGTACCAGGCAGAGGCCCAGATCCATAATTGAAGGAAGGGTTTAAACTGGCCCCCCCCCAGGCATCTTGCCCCCCACCCCGGACATTCCTGTAGCTCTTCCAAGCCCCCCCAGATCCATGTCAGTCCTGCGCACTGACAGAGCTGCGTGCAGCCTGCCGCAGAATCAAAAGGAGGAGAGCTGCCTTGTAAGAGAGAGAGAGAACATTTGTTCTGCATTGCCTCCGAGGAGGAGGGAATGAGAAGCGGCCCGTGTAAATTACAGGAAGGTTGAGGTCCGTCGTTGGGAGGCATTTGCTACTGGAATTGTTCAGCAGTGGAACAAGCAGCCTAGGGAGATTGTGGCATCTCCTCCCCTGAAAAGATTAGCCGGGGGGCTTTAGGTGCAGGGTCTCCTGCCTTGGGACAGGGGGCTGGATGAAACGGCCCAGGAGGTCGGTCGCTCCTTCCTGGCTTTCCCCCTCCCGCTGTGTGTGCGCGCTCTAATTCAGCTCCCTAGGGACCCTGTCCCACCCTTGACCTGCCCCGCCGACCTCGCCTCTTTCCCACGGCAGAAACTCTTCGAAGAGCAACTGAAGAAGTACGAGCAGATCAAGGTGTATCTGGAGCAGAACTTGGCGGCTCAGGAGAACGTCCTGAAAGCCTTGACGGAGGCCAACGTCAAGTACGCGGCCGTCCGCAAGGTCCTCACTGAGGTGGAGCACAAGTGAGTGAGCTGGGGAGGCCCAAGTGCTGCCCTGGCACTCAGCCGCCAAGGGCCTTCTGCTAACCAATCAGCAGCCAGGGTTCTGCCAGTGCGTTGCCCTGTGACTTGGGCGCTGTAGCCATCGTATAAGGCTGCCGGCCAGCCCAGCCCAGGAGCAACATGGCCCTTGGCAAGCAGACCGAATGGGTTTCATTGGGGTGGGGGAGGAGAGGTGGTGTCCGGCCTTTGAACTAGGGGAGAGGCTGCTGCTTACACCAGTGGGAGTCTGACCTTGCAGGCACAGGCAGGTCGGGGAGCTGGGGCGAGGTGTCCCTCACCTGAGCCCCTCCTCTTTGCCTGCTGTACTGTACCTTCCACACACGCAACCCACCCCCCCCAGGTTAACTCCTGAAAGGAGAAGCTGTCTAGATATAGATATAGATATATATATATATATACATACACACACACACAGGATCGATCAGCCCCATCTGAGGGCAGCACCATGGCTTGTAACCCACCCCCAGACTAAAACGCCCAGGTCTTGGCTAGCGCTGTCTGATGCATGCCGTGCTCCTCAGGTGGAACACAACCCTGCAAATGCTGGTGGCTTCCTATGAGGCCTATGAAGACCTGATGAAGAAGTCTCAGGAGGGGAAGGACTTCTACGCTGACCTGGAGAGCAAAGTGGCCAAGCTCCTGGAGAAGGCCCGCTCTGCCTGCAGAGCAGCTGAGGCCGGCCGGCAGCAGCTCCTGGAGAAGTAGGTGTCCCTTTGCTCTGATCGGTTTGGGGCTGGGGGAGCGAGGAGTTGGGACACTAGACAGAGTCTCCTTGTTGGCCTCCAGTGCTGCAAAGCCAGCCCTTCGCAGGTAGAGCTGCCACCTAGGCACATTTTTAAGGAAGACTTATGAAAAATACATGTTGCGGGGCCTACATTGGCACTTCAGGTGCCAAGGCTGTTTGTTTGGGGGTTGGGCAGATTGAGATTGTGGGGTGGGGATGAGATGGCAGAGGGGCTGTAACTGGAGGACGTTCAGCTGGGTGCAGTAGTATACTGGAGTAACTGCTCTGATCTAGTTACGCCAAAGCTGCTACTCCACTTGGGTAGTGTTCACACGGCATCGCTAAGGAGAAGTAGTTACTCCTCAATCTGCCTTTAATGGTCCTAGAGAGGGTGGCAGCTGTGCCAATCCTAAACATAGGAGACAGATACCGAGATCAGGTGATGTATTGAGCCAACTTTAGTTGTTTTAGGAAGAGCTCCCCTAATCGTGGCAGAACAGAGGGGTAGCTACTTCGGTGTTAACGGGTTCACGTTAGTTACTCTGCTGTAACAAGCGATGGGGAAGAGGTACCTCCCCCAGTAACGCTGCAGTTGTGCTCTGTTCGTGTGAACACTGCAGAAGTAAATGCGAAGTAAGAGGCACTTCCTTAGAAGGTTGTGTGTTTTTTTTGGCTGATCTTATTGGGCCTGTTATGCAGGGAATCTGTGGGCCCTTCTGACCTGTTAAACTCTCTCTGGACACTCGCCCGCCCTGGGACACTGTCTTTGGGCTCCCCGAGTGCATCTCTTCCCCCCCCCCCCCCGGTTCTCTTTCATGGGTCCTGTGGGGTCCATGAACCACCCCCCAAGTCAGTGGTGGCCCAAGGGTGCGGGCACCTCGTCCTTCTCACTGGTGGGGCTAGCCAGAGCACGGCCGAGGCCTGCTCTCGGCGCAGCCTGCAATGGGGCTGGGGAAGGGAGTGTCTTGGTCTGTTCCCCCTCAGTAACCTGGGATAATGCCTTGGAGGGGAGGGGAGGGCAGGGGTGGGAGGACATGGCAGGAGGGGTGGAGAGGGGCTTCAGAGCATGCTCTTCTTGCCTTGGCAGAGAAATGAAGAAGCCCCCTCCCCGGCCCACGGCTCCCAAGCCAGCTCTGTCAAAGAAGGCCTCGGATCTGGAGATGCCGCCCGGCTTGGACATGGCCGCCCTGCCGCCCCTCAGTGCCCTTTCGCTGGCTGACCTGCCCGAGGAGCTGCGGAGCCTGCCCCCCGAGGTGCTGGCTGCCCACCTGGCCCGGCTGCCCGCCGACGCCATCGCTGCTCTGGCTGTCGATCCGGCGCTGGGCGTTGGGGGCCTGCGAGTCCCAGGCCCTGAGGCTTTCCAGCCAGGCAGTGGGGCAGCGAGCACTCCCTTGCAGCGGCCCATGGCGGGGCAGCCTGGGGTGCCCTATAACCCAGCCCGTTTCCCCGCTCCCGCCCCACTGCCTGGACACTATTTCCCAGGCCCACCAGCACGGGGCGCTGTGGGCTCCATGCAAGGCCCCTTCCCCGCTGTCGGTGGGCCTCCCCACATGACCTCCCAGCAGATGCAGCCATCCGCCCCACAGCCCAACATGCTGCCTCTGAACGCCGCCACTCCGTCCCCTGCCCTGCAACTCTACCCCACCGGCCCCCTGATCCACAGCGCCGCCTCGCTGCCTGCCCCGCCTGCTTGCACAGGGCCCCAGCTGCCCCCGCAGAGATCCTCCCCACAGCACCTGGCCATCTCCGGCCCTGCCTATGGGACGGGGCAGTCCGTTCCCCCTCCTGTCTCTATCCAGCCCCCTGCTATGGGGCCACCCCACTTCAGCGGCAACGAGCTTCCCCCACACTGCCAGGGCATCCGGCAAGCCACCACCACTGTGGACAGCATCCAGGGCCCCATCTCCAGCTACGCTGCCCCCAGGGGGGTGGGAGGCCAGGGCCCCCCTTGCCCAGTGCTTGCCCCCCATGGAAGCTTTGTGGGGGGGCTGCCCAGACCCACAGGGCAGTTTCCCTACCCCCTTGCTGGCATCCAGCCCCCTCACGCCTTCCCCCTGCAGCCCGGGGGGGAGATGCCAGTTCGGCCCCCGGTGCTTGCTGGCCCCCAGCAGTACCCGGCCCAGTACCTGCCTCGGAGCACGCCCCAGGCCCCCCTCTCGCAGCAGCCGGGCTTCCAAGCCAGGCCTTTGGGGCCAGCCCAGTTCCTGCCCCAGTTCCCTGGGCAGCATGCAGTTCTGCCCCAGCCTCCTGGGCAAGGCCAACTCCAGGCCCAGCTGAGGACCCAGCTCTACCCACTCCCTACCCAGGACAAGCTGCCACCGCAGCACGGCCTCTCCCCTCACTCTAGGACCCTGGGTTTCCCGCCTGCCCTCCCAGCTGCCATGATGGCCTCCGCCCAGCAATTGCACCCTCACCTGTCACTGCTACCGCCCGGCTCGTCCGCCCAAGGAGCCTCCACGCTGCCCTTCTGCGCTGCCCCTTCGGCCAGGCCCCTGGGCCCTGCTCCAAACCAGCTGCCTCCTGGAGCTGCCATGCCTCCACCCGCTAGCCAGCCTGGCCCCCTCCATGCCCCACCGGCACCCAGCCAGATGCAAGGGAGTGTCATTGTGCCAGGATCTGCTGCCCCCTCCCCAGCCCCCTCCCCACAGCCGTCTCTGACCATCCAGCCTCCGCCCGCCTTGCCCTCCTCCGTGCCTGGCTCGGCTCCCCTGCCGCCACTGCCCTCCCTCACCCCCGGCCCTGCCGACGTTCAGTTCCACAGGCAGAGTTCCTCCACGGACGATCTCTTGTCCTCAAGCCCAGAGAGCCAGCACGGTGGCTCCAAGACCACCGTCGGCCAGCCGCTGCTACAGCCCACCAAGGCAGACGCCAAGGACGGGCAGAAGCCCAAGGCCGTCCAACTGATCGAGAATGACCCGTACGAGAAGCCGGAGCACATCATGCGGCTGCTTTCGGAGCTGGAGCGCTTCCAGGGCGTGGTGGGGAGCCTGGAGAAGCCAGTCTCCTTGGTGGGACCCAGTGTGCTGGACAGTGTCTGGAAGGAGCTGCAGGAGGCCCAGGAGAAAGACGCCCGGCAGCTGTCCATCGCCATCGCCCGCTGCTACTCCATGAAGAACCGCCACCAGGACATCATGCCCTACGATAAGAACCGCATCGTGCTGCAGTCGGGCAAGGACGACTACATCAATGCCAGCAAGGTGGAGGATCTCTCCTCCTACTGCCCCACCATCATCGCTACCCAGGCCCCGCTGGTGGGCACGGCCGCCGACTTCTGGCTCATGATCTATGAGCAGAAAGTATCGGTCCTTGTCATGCTGGTCTCCGAGCAGGAGATAGAGAAGGTAGGTGGCTCTCTGCAGACACAGCGACCCCGTGGGGTTCGGTCCCTGCTCTCCGGTGGGGAAGGTAGCTAGAGCAGAGTACCCCGCAGGCCCTTGAGCCAAGAGGGCAGGGAGGACCTTTCCCTCCCAGGGGCCAAAGTTAGCACAAGCTCCAAGGGCCACCTAAGGGGGTGGAGGTGCTTGAGGAGAGCCATGATCATGGCTCTTACCCCCATCATTGTCTGCATGCCTTCCTCTCCGCTCCTTTCCTCTGAGCTCAGTCTCTCGGTGCTTGCGGGTAGGAACTGGAACCGGATCCAGGAACTGGAAGAGGGACCACTTACAAACTAGCTGCAGGCTGTGTGTAACCCCTGGGCCTCAGGTTCCCCACCCCTGAGCTAGAGGGGGGAGGATGCAGCTCTTGTTTGGTCCTGTCGCCTCCGCGCTGTCCAACTGGCTCCCTTCTCTTGTCCCTGCAGCAGAAGGTGGTGCGCTACTTCCCCCTGGAGCGGGGCCAGCCCATGGTTCAGGGCTCCATCACCCTCACCCTCACCAGTCTCAAGGTCACCCAGACGCACCTGGAGAGGATGATCACGCTCCAGTTCCGCAACCAGAGTCTCAAGCGCACGGTCATCCACCTGCAGTTCACGTCCTGGCCAGAGCTGTGCTTGCTTGTCTGGGGGGGGACGGGGATCAAACGTAGCCAAGTTGAGCTGCCCGCCGTGCCCTGACCTGGCGCTTCACAAGGGGCAAGACGCCCTCCAGAGGGAGCCGTCCTGCCAGTCACTGCATCATGTTGCGGTTGGCACCGCAGAGGCTCCAGACTCCTGGGGGGCGAGGGGGGAAGGAGTGGATTCAGGTGGTTTCTAGTTGGAGGTGGGGAGGGTCCCAAACATCTGCCCAGAGTGCAATTCCCTGGCACGTTGCTCCTGGAGGGCAGTCCTGATTGCAGTTACACCCACGCAACTGGGTGTCCCCATGGTACCCCCCCCCCCTTCTAAGCCGTCGTCCTGTCCCTTGGGATGCTGCTGCCAGAGGATGCCCTCAGCCCAACACAGTCACCCCCAGAGCTAGTGGGTAGCGTCGGCCAGCTCGCTGGCCAATCACCTCCCCATGCGCCCAGTGCAGGGGGAGTCAAACCAAGTCACACTTATCAACACGCAGAGTCTGGAGCAGTTAGTGGAAATTTAATTTTAATTTTAAAAAACCCAACGTTTTAGTAAGAGTAGATTTGAAGGCTGCAGGCAGGATAGAAGCCTGATTAGCCAGCCCCACCCCAGCTGAACCACAGGCTGACGCTGTTCCCTCCTCCCACAGGGGCCTCCCCGACAGCAAAGGGAACCTGCTGCGCTTCATCCAAGAGGTGCACGGGCACTACCTCCACCAGCGACCCCTCCACACGCCCATCGTCGTTCACTGCAGGTAGAGCCGGGCCTTGCTGGGAGGCATCGGGGCTTAACTGCCGGAAGCTGCAGGTGGCCATTGGCTCCAGGCCTCGTGGGGGAGGGGAGCTGGTCCTGAAGGAGGGAGGTCCTGGCTTTGATTAGCTCATTGGGGGGGGGGGGGTCCCCTCTGGCTTGGAACAGTCTTGACCTTTGCTCTGCAATCACCGTCACCCGACTTCCTGGCAGCGCAGGAATCTTGCCCGCAAGCGTTAGCCCAGTGGTGCTGGGAGCCCCGTAGCCTGTCTGCAGGAGTCGTCATTCCTGCTCTCTCCCTTGCAGCTCTGGCGTGGGCCGCACGGGCGCCTTCTGCCTGATGTACGCAGCCATGCAGGAGGTGGAGGCTGGCAACAGCATCCCAGACCTCGCCCAGCTGGTGAAGCGGATGCGGCAGCAGCGGAAGCACATGCTGCAGGAGAAGGTAAGGGGGCGGCTGCCCTGCGAGACACCTGGCACGCGATGGGCTGCCTGGTATGGGATCTGATCCTTGGGCCCCTGTAGGGATTGGCTGCGGCTCTGGAATGGGTTTCCATGGTCTGCTGCCTAAATCTTGCAGCTCCAGGGGCTCCCCAGAGAGCTTGTTTGATCTAGGTGAGAGACTAGGAATGTCCGACCCCTGTCCACTCTCGCCCTCCCCTTAGCGGGCAGCTGTCCCCAACAGCTTTCAGTGCACCCGGGCTGGGCTGTCCTGTTTCCTAAACCCATTATTCCCTTGGACTCGCATAAACCTTTCCCAGGGGTGAGGAACTGAGCCCAACCCTCCCTATGCGACCTGACCAGAGTAGAGCAAGACTCAAACTATATTAATGGGGTTTGGAAAATAAGTTTTTAGACGCCTTCATCAATGACTACTAGTGTAAGTTGGGGGATGTAACCTGGCTTGGGAGCTGGGAGTGGATCACCTCATTGTCATCTGTCGGGTACTTCTCCCAAGTGACTGAGATTGACCAGCGTTGGAGACAGGATACTGGTCTGGGCTGACTCATTCTGGCACTGACTTGTGTCTTGCCGTCGAACCCTCCTGGAAATGCTTCCAAACACTGACCGTGTCTGCAGCATCCGCCAAGCCAATTTATCCTGTCTCTGACCCCAGCCACATGCCCTATTTTGCACTGGAATCTTGGTTTGTTTGTTTTTTTCTTTCCAGTGGGCAGAACTTTGCAACAAAGATAAAAGATTGCAAAGAACTTTCAAAATTCCTTTTCCTGTTCCCCAAGGGTTCAGAACGGAGGAGGGAGAAAGGAATCGGGGGTTTGCCAAATGTTGGCTGCAAAAAAAAAAAGAAAATCAAGCATGGAAATCCCTACCCTGCCCCCCAGTTCAGACAAATGTTTTCCACAGCTGTTTAATTTGCGGAGGGAATTCTGTCTGGTTGTTAAACTCCTTTTGACACTACGGCTTGCAAGTGTGGTATTCCTCCAGGCTGCAGGGGGCACTCTTGGGTTAGACCAGCCCTGACACAGAGCATGTTTGACCGCCCGGGGGAGCTTGCCTTGGGGTCAAGGCACCTCACCAGCTGAAAAAGAAAACTAAAAACTTAAAAAAATTAAAAAGAAACTAAAAAGCCCAGTTGCAAGGGCTACACGTTTGCAAGAGGCGTGGAGGCTGTTTAAAAGCACCCTTCTGGAAGCCCAGATTAAATGCATCCCGCACATTAAAAAAGGAAGCAGGAAGACCAAAAGTCTTCCACTGTGGCTAAATGGGGAGGCGAATGAAGGAGGCTATTGGAGCCAAAAAGGCATCCTTTAAGAAATGGAAGGCTAGTCC
>QEPC01015304.1:1320023-1355101 GCA_003113815.1 Sphenodon punctatus | reverse complement strand
ATGAGCTAGTCCAGAGGTGGAGATTAAAGGAGGAGGCTAAGGAGAGGAAGTGAGTGATGCAAGGCTGAGAGGGTGCATCAACATGAACATTGAAGTCGCCAAGGATGAGTGGGGATGTCATCAGAGAGGAATAGGGTGAGCCAGGACTCGAACTCCGAGAGGGAGCTGGGGGAGGAGGGGTAGATAACAGCAACACGGAGGTGGAGAGGGGAGTAGAGGCGGACAGAGTGAGCCTCAAAGGAGGGGAAGGAGAGAAAGGGGGCAGGGGTTGAAACTGGCAGGAAGAGGCGAGGGGGAGGCCTAGGCCACCACCCCGACCTTCGGAGCGGGGCTGGTGGGAGAAGGAGAGGCCTCCGTAGGAGAGGGTGGCAGGGGTGACAGTCAGTGGGGGAGATCCAGGTTTCAGTGAGGGTGAGGAGGTGAAGGGAGCGAGAGAAGAAAAGATAATGGATATAGGGGGCTTTATTAGCAGAGAAGCGACAGTTCCAGAGGGAACAGGCGAACAGGAATTGATCAGGGGGGAGGCAGGGAATGGTTATAAGATTAGGGGAAGGGGGGCGATGGGGTCGGCGGGAGACGGGCCCTGGGGCAGAGGGGCAGGGGGAAAGAAGTGGGGGAGGAGGAGGAGGTTTGTGGACGGTGGAGAGAGATGACAGGCTTAGTGGGGGGCAGGAGAAGAGGGGAAAGAAGTAGGGGGAGAAGCAGGTGAGAGGGAAGGGGGAGAGGGGAGCGAGGGGGTGAGAGATAAGGACAGGCATCTTGGTGGGTCGGTTACAGAGGGGGAGCTGGGATGGATCTTGTAGTAGTGCTGGTAGCTGCCTCCATCCGCCAACGGCTTTGCCCTTTGGCGACGCCCTTCAGCCACCACTCACAGGGCACCGCCCTCAGGGCTGCCCCCTCCTCATGGAGTGTACCTGGGGGGAGGGGACACACCGTCACCCCAGCTGCTGCAGATCTCCTCAGGATCTACATGTGAGGATTTGGGGCCAGGGCACGCTGGGGAGCTTACTGTTGGTGCGGGCGCCGGGATCATTGCTGCACCCGTGTGTGCTGCCACCGCCGTCCTCCTGGTAGCCATTTCACTGGCTGCTGCTGCTCCTTTCGCTTTTGGTTTCCCTCGCCACCCCTGTTCTGGGAGGCCTAGGGGTGGGGGGAGGAGCAAGCCAGGGCCGCAGCGGGAAGCCAGCAGCCGGCTCGGTTTCCTTCGCGGGGAACTCATCGGGCGGGAGGGGAGCGAGCTGGGTTCAGCCGCTGCTGCGTTCGGGAATCGAACCCTCCTGGGGCTGGGGGGAGGAACCCGCTGTTCCCCCGAGCGGCATCCTGGGGGTTAGGGGCCGGGGCCTTGCCTGGAGACTCTGCTCCGTAGGCGGGAGGGCTCCGCTGTTGCTGAGGCGGCAGGTCTCCTTTTGGGTCCTAGCAGGGGAGTGGTCCCATGGGACCAGTAGTCAGAACCCCTCTGGGGAACTGCTAAGCCCGCTCTGCGGGGCCCCCGTGCCGGCCGGGGAAGGGCGCACCTGGGTTGCAATCCTCCTATCTCTTCCTCGGAAGAGGGTGAACAGGGAGAGAATCCCTCCCTCCCTGGCACCTGGAGGCTTTCCCCCAAGTTTTCAGGGCTGTCTGTAGTTCCTTTGCGAGGCGGCAGCTCGCCTGCATCGTAACGGTGTGGAGCCAGACAAACAACTGGAGCTGAGGGCACAGATCCTCACTGAGCATGCTCCCAGAAAAAATCAGGAACTCTGCCTCCTACTGTCATGGTGGGGATCTAACCCTACAGTTTTTACTGGCCGTCCAGGAGGATCTCCCGGGAGAAATGATAGAGGTCTATAAAATCATGAGTGGGGTGGAACTAATAAACAAGGAGCAGTTATTTACCCTCTCAGCTGGCACTAGAACTAGGGGACACTCCATGAAACTCATGGCTGGCAAGTTTAAAAGAAATAAAATATTTTTTCAATCAGTGTACATTGGGTTGTGGAATCTACTGCCAGAGGCTGTGGTAAGGGCAGTACTATAGTCAGGGACCCGAGTTGACTGCACCAAAAAATCTTAAATTCTGCAACCAGTGAAGCCAAATTCTGCAAATTCACTCTGAGCATTAATATTTGCATCATTAACTTGATTTGCATAACGATGCATGCTGGGAAGCAAATTTGCAATAGGTTTGACAGAATCACAACTTTGCTAATCAAACACAACTCAAATCCTCTGGAATTTCAGCACCTCCCTCACCCAGACATCGGGCCTTCAGACCCCACCCACCCACAGTTCATCTCCCAGGGGCCTATTTACCCTCGGGTCACAGTCAGAATTGGCTGATTCTGCGACAATCACTGCAAATTGCAGCAACGCAGTCAACTCAGGTCCCTGTATATAGCTAGTTTAAAAGAGGTTTGGACAAGTTTTTGGAAGATAGGTCCATTAGTAGCCATTAGCCAGACAGGATCAGGGAACATGACGGGAGCTGGTGGAAAACAGGGAATGGATCCCCCATTGTGACCTGTTGGGTGCTTCTCCCAAGCCACCGTGATTGGCCGCTGTCGGAGACAGGATGCTGGGCTAGATGGACCGTTGGTCTGACCCAGTCTGGCACTTCTCATGTTGTTATGCTTGTCTTCCAGCTCCACCTCAAGTTCTGCTACGAGGCAGTTCTCAAGCATGCTGAGCAGGTGCTGCATAGACATGGAGTCAGCACACCGTCCAGCAGCAAGCCTACCAGCAGTGCCAGCCAGAAGGTAGGTGGCAGGGATCCCCCCGTGCCTCTGGCTGCTGAGGAGCCCGGAGCTGGCGGGTTTAAAGCAGAAGCCGTTGGTGCATGGAGGCAGCTCTGGGTGTTGAACGCTAAGATGGGCTCCCGGTCGCACCCCAAGTCCTGGCAGGCAGAGTGTGCTGGGTGGGGGTGGTTCTGGGCAGGTAAAGGGAGAGGTGCCTGCCCTGGAAGCGCGGCGAGGGAGGAGGCGGCAGTGGGCTGCTGGGGGCTGTCTATTCTCCCTGTCGGGAGGGGCGGCTGCGGCTGCGGCTGCGTGTCAGGCTAGAGGGGAGGTGCCAGGGCTGAATACGGCCCAGTTAATGCTGTTGCTCTGGTCTCGCAGCTCTACCTGCCTCAGGATCCCCAGGACCTCGTGCTCGGAGGGGACATGCCCATCAGCTCCATCCAGGCGACAATCGCCAAGCTGAGTATCAAACCCCCCTTGGGTGGCCTGGAGGCCTCGGCGAGCTGGCAGCTGCCTGAGCTGACCCTGGGGGCTGATGCAGCCAACGCTGGGGCTGTACCGCTACTGCCAGCCGGCATGCCCCCCCAGCCCGGGCTCCCAGATCATGGGGGTTTGGCTAATGCTGAGCTGTCGGTGCTACACTCTCCCCCGGCAACCCCTGTGCCAGCCGCGGAACCAGCCATGCCCAGTGCCGAGAGCAGTAACCATGTGGAGGAGAGCCTGGTGCCCCAGCCTTCGGTTAGCAGCATGGCCCCTTCCTCCTCCTCCCTGGAGCTGCTAGCCTCCCTGACCCCCGAGGCCTTCTCCTTGGACAGCTCCCTCAAGGGCAAGCAGAAAATGAACAAGCAGAGCTTCCTGCAGCCGCAGAACGGTGAAGGCCTGCGGGGATCCCAGGCCAACGACGACCCCCTCAGCATGCTGGACCCGCTCTGGACCCTCAACAAGACGTGAGAGCGCAGGGGGAGGGCTGGGCAGAGCCATGGGGTGGGGGAGGGGGGGTCAAACCTTCTCTCCCGCCCCCGGGACCATGAGGAGCTGCTTGGCGAGCCCTGAACGGTGGCTGCTCTGGGCTGGGCACCGCACTCGAGCAGCATGGAGAGCCAGCCATTTCCCTTCTCTTGCGGCACACGCACCAGCCCTGGTGACGGGCTGGGTCTTTCCTCCCTCCTCCCGGCTGTGAGCCGGCCCCTCCCCTCTGTGCCTTTGGGCGTCATCGTGGCAGCGCTCGGGGCCGAGTGGACTTTGAAGGGAAGGCTTTCCCGCCGCCCCCTACCAGGGTGTAGACACAAGGGATCATGACCTTATCTGCACACTGGGCCTCCAACCCACCCTTGGGAGCTGGTGGGAAAGCTGCTGCGGGGTTGGGTCAGTGCCCGCGCTGCCTCCCTGGGGCGGGGTCCTGAAAAGGGAGAGCGATCTTGCACTTTAGGGCTTAGAACCCAGCCTGCTGCCTCGGTCTGCTCGAAACCCTGGAGCTGACCTGCAGGCTTGTCCACGTGTGTCTACACGCACACGCACACACACGCATGTGTCTCCAGCCCCGTTTCAAGCAGTGGCTGTCAGGCTCCTTGGAGCTGAGATTGCTGTTGCCCCCCATGGGGCTACTCTCTCTGGCGCGGCTGCTTTTAGCCCATGTGGCACCAAGCTACAGCCTGACTGAAAGTGAGCCCCTTTGGATGCAGCTCATGATCTCTCGCCCGTTGCATGGTTGACTGGTCTCTCCCCCACGCAAGCCCCCAGCTGCCCTTTGCCTCACTGTCTCCCCCTAGGTGGCATAGCATGTACTGCATCCTGCAACACACTCCATGGCTACGCGCTGGCAGTGACAGTACGGCAGCATGAGGTGATCTGTAGCTCTGATACCAGATGATGTGAAATAAAGACCGGATTGATACAGACCCATTACTGAAGAGTTAGGCCTTGGCATCCCCCAAACCCCTGCGCTCTGCTGCCTGGGCCTGGGGTTGCCTGCTAGTTGTGTAGCTTTGCTGGGTGCTGCAGATCATTCCTTAGGCTGTGGCTTCTGAGGGGTAGATTTGTCCCTGCACCTTCCTCTGGTCTTGGCCACTGCCCCCTGCCTGCCCCTGGCATTTCAGCTAGCAACGTGCAAAGGGCTGGTTTGCGCGAATGGGTTTATTAGCGTGCCGTGCTTCCCAAGCTGGTGGCCGTTAGAGGAGACCTTGCTGCTTGTTACCCCTGAGAATTGGTCACAGCTGATGGGCCGGTCGTGAGTCCTGCTCCTTCCTGACGTTTGCTGTAGCTTTCGGTGAGTTGTGCCTAGTCCTGGCCGAGCAGCCCAGCCCCCTACTGACACATGGGCTGCACGGAGCCGCTGCTCCCCACGTTAGCTACCCAATCCATTTCCCCTGAGACGAGGGGGTGCCGCGGGGTCTCAACCTGCGGGCGTGGAGCTGGGCCTCCGCAGTGAGGGAAGAAAGGCTGCTGGAGGGGGGAGGAGGCGCAATCATTCTACATTCATAAGAGACTCACTGGTTAGGAGCAGCAGAATCCTGCAGCAGGGGTGAGTGATGGAACGGCTGGGTTATTCTCGGGCAGCTGCAAACCGAGCTCTCCTGGGGGAGGAGGATGCCCGCTGTTTGCTGCTGCCCAGAAATGGCCACTGGGTGCCAGCGTTGCCCGCGGAGCTTGTGCTGCCTGTGGTTCTCGGCCGGGGAGAAACCCCCGGTGCTGTACAAATGTAACATTGTCTGTCGTCTTTTTGATTTCTCTGTAATTTAGACCAGACTTTTTCAGCTCTTTGCTACTACAATAAAAGGAACACTCGATGGGGAGAGGCTGCGTGTTCTGTGTCAGGTGTGGCAGGGGGGAGAGCAGCCGTGCCCGTGTAAGAACAAGCTCCGAGCTGAGCCCTGCTCCAGAGAGAAGGCAGAGCCGCTGAGGGGTTTGGTTAGTTCTGTTTAATGTCTCTCTCTCTCTATACAAGTTTATAAAACACAATCTGGTACAAAAGAAAGCCTCCACTGTACAGTACAAAGCATACAGCGGGGCTAAGGCCACCCGAGGCGTGGGGCAGAGACGGACAGGCTAGGCAGTCGGCACGTGAGCCGGAGGAACTGGCTGGCTCCAGAGGGGAACAGGACGTACAGCAAGTGAATTCCAAAGTCTCCTTTACTAAGTGACCGTATGTACAGTGCGTTCGCTACAACCAAAATGGATTAAATTGAAAAACTAACACAATCTTGATAGTCGCTGTTTAAATTAAAAGGTAGCTTAAGAAACTAGTTCTCGCTCCTGCCCCTAACTGTCCTCCCACAGGGGCGTGGGGTTACCGTGCCCGTTCCCTTCTTCCCCGCAAAGGGCTCTGGGCAGACACTCTAGGGAGGGGGCTGGGAGCAGGGGAGGGGCTGGCTGAGGCAGCCCAGTTCTTTATTTGCAAAGTGCTTTGATCGGATGCCTCCCGAGGAGTCTGGGGCCGGGCCTACCCCCCCGCTCTCCATTGCCCCCCTCAGCAATGCCCATTGCTGGGCTGCTCTGCACTTCAGCCAGCAGGGGGCATCTGAGAGCCCAATGGGGGCAGCAGGAGGGAGCAGCCACCCTGTCTCTCCTGCTGCTTGCTGTGGTGCGGAGCAGGAGCCTAGCAAGGGCTGGTGCTAGCTTAGCACTGGGGACTGGCCTAGTCACTTGCAGTGGGACCGATGCTGCTGCTGCTGCTGCTGGCGTCTGGAGGGTCACACCCTGCCTCTGCGGGGGGGGAGCTGCGCTCTCCCATCCTACAAGGGCAGCCTGTGCGCTGGAGCGGCGCTAGCGGCCTGTGCTGCCCCTTTCTGCTTTGCCTTCAGTCTTCGGGTAGAGCGAAAGCAGGTGCTGCTGTGGCTGCCAGAAAGCTAACCCCCTGCCCCCCACCTCCTCTCTCTCTCTCTCTCTTGTCCCCAATAAATAAATAAATACAGCATATAAATAAACCTTTCTCCCCGTCCCCCCAAACTCATGTTCTGTGTTGGCATGTTCTGACAGAGCCAGGGCAGTCTACAGCTCCATCTATGGATATAATCCGCAAAGACCTTGCAAGAATAAATGGCCCGTGTCCTCGCATGAGCCTGGAAGGGTGTTTCCCTAATAAAAATCTAGTGGCCATGGGCACCTCCCTTGCTGGAGCACCCTTTGTTTACTGATCCTGCTGATGCAGGGCCTATTCACACCACCCTAGAAGATATTCTTCTCTTAACAGCTTGACTCATCCCTCCTTTGTTTCCCCTTTCTATTGCCTGACGCTGTCCTGTGCTGTGTAAGAGAATTTCAATGTGCCCAGTGTTTTAGAAACCGTGAGCTGGGAGGGTCAGTGTTGCTGGTTCTCCTGATCAGGGGGAGAGCTGGAGCCCCTGTCCCTGTCCCAGTCCCTAAGCCTGGTGCCCCAAGCCTGAGAGTGTGGTGTCTATCTTGTTTGGCACGTGTTCTGCCGCAACCCTTAAACCCCTCCCTGCAAGAGACTACACATGCTTTTCCCATTCCGTTCTGCAGTGACCGTAGCGCCCTGCTTCGTAAGAACCGTGCTGGACCCCTCTGTCTGCTTGAAAAGGCCACGCGGGTGCTATGCTGCTTCACTACTGGCAACAGGCTTGGGTGGGTGGGTGCCCTATTGCGCTCCAGTGGCAGGGGTACGGTCTCCCCCAGCTCCATTAGCAGCTAGAGAAGCTTCCCCCAAAGCCCAGCCTCCTGCTCCCCCTGTGCACCTCCGAGGAGACGGCCACCTGCCAGCCAGTATTCACCTATGGGGGTGTGTGTGTGCAGGGCTCAATCCCTCAGGGCCTGCACAGCTCTAAGGGCTGTGATGCGTGTCTGAAGTGAGATGAGGCATGGGGCAGGGACAGCAGGGGAAGGGCAGCTGCAGCTCCCCGCAAGGTGGCAACAGGCACGTGCTTTAAAGGCTAAATGCCATCTGGGCAGTAAGAGCCAGACTGCTACCCCCCCATACCCTACAAGAGACTGGGTTGCTCTTCCCCGGCCCGGGCTGGTGGGACAATGGAGTGGTTTGCTTCCAGAGTCTGAATGCAGTTGATCTGCCCTTACCAGAGCGAGACTGTTTCCACACACTCTCAGCCAAGGGCGCCCCTTCTCCCAACCAAAGCACACGGTCCACGCTCACCCCGCCCCAGGGAGGTAGGTTGCTAATACTCCACTGCGCAGCCTGGACAACTGCGCTACTGTAGGGGCCAAGGCAGGAAATTCTCTTGCACCAGGGTCCCTTCCAAGTCTGACTTCCCGATCCCANGGGCCTGCACAGCTCTAAGGGCTGTGATGCGTGTCTGAAGTGAGATGAGGCATGGGGCAGGGACAGCAGGGGAAGGGCAGCTGTAGCTACCCGGAAGGTGGCAACAGGCACGTGCTTTAAAGGCTAAATGCCATCTGGGCAGTAAGAGCCAGACTGCTACCCCCCCATACCCTACAAGAGACTGGGTTGCTCTTCCCCGGCCCGGGCTGGTGGGACAATGGAGTGGTTTGCTTCCAGAGTCTGAATGCAGTTGATCTGCCCTTACCAGAGCGAGACTGTTTCCACACACTCTCAGCCAAGGGCGCCCCTTCTCCCAACCAAAGCACACGGTCCACGCTCACCCCGCCCCAGGGAGGGAGGTTGCTAATACTCCACTGCGCAGCCTGGACAACTGCGCTACTGTAGGGGCCAAGGCAGGAAATTCTCTTGCACCAGGGTCCCTTCCAAGTCTGACTTCCCGATCCCATTTTTGCGGCAGTAGCAACAGCACGCCCCAGTGGCAAGCTTCCCAACACTCATGGCCCCCTTCTGCCTCCTCCTGCTTGCTAGCACCCTAACATCTGCCTGGCTTCCAGCAACACAAAGTGCCCTTTACCTCCCAAGCAGAGCAGCCAGTAGCTGCCCTAGGAAGTCCCTTAGGGCCTCCTTGCATCACTCCTCCGCCTTCCCAGGGAGCTTTGCTGGTTGATTCCAAACCAGCTAAAACCATCTTTTCCATAGGGGTCAAAGCCTCCCACTCCTCTGGACTGGAGCGGCAGGAGAAGAGAAGCTGCCCCAGTCAGTCCGAGGGCAAGCCGGGGAGCTGAAGCCTGGGAGGGGATTGCTCGGAAAGCCTGAGCCCTCTTCCCCACACTCCCTGGCCCATGCAGCTTCACTGAGCCAGAGAGGGGCCCCCATCAGTCCAGTTTCTCCAGCACGGATGGGACGTAGACCAGGCTGAGCTCGCTGCCAAAGTTGCAGACGATGGCGGCGTTCTCCAGAACCAGGATCTGCCGGGCAGGCTGGGACTCGTTGCTCTTCCCCAGGTAGACGGTCTGTAGCAGGTCCCCGTAGCCGATGTCCCAGAAGGAGACGCAGCCCTGGCCGCCGGTCACCAGCAGGTTATCGGAGATCACGCCCAGGCTGGCCCCACAGCCCAGCTCCTGTGCAAGGGCAGAGAGGGAGCCAGGTTGGTCTCAGTGATTAGGGGGCCAAGCGGGACCAGCAGGCAGTGGAAGAGCTTCGAAAGGGCAAGCCCCAACTCTCCCTTCACTGCCCCTCTGCCCCCTGGAGCTGAAGCTGCCCGAGGGAGCCCGCTGGCAGGGATAGAATTCACTTGAGATCAATGCCTCAGAAGCAGGATGCAACGCGTCAGCACGGGCCAAGCAGCGATTTGCAGAGCGCGGCCAACACTGCCAGCGGTTTAAGGGGAATCTCAGGGCAGGTCCGCAAGTGCTGGGGAAGTGGTGGGAGCGAGGGGCCCTGGCAGGGCTGTGGGGGGCCAAGGATGGGGGAGCAGTGGGGGTGGCATGGTGGGCCCGGGAGGCTGAGGATTGGGGGAGCAGTGGGGGTGGCGTGGTGGGAACGGGACGAGGATTGGGGGAGCAGTGGGGGTGGCTTGGTGGGAACGGGACGAGGATTGGGGGAGCAGTGGGAGGGGCCCCAGCAGAGCTGCAAGGGGGGCTGGAGGGCTCAAACAAGTGGCACTAGCCGAGCTCCACGTATCTCCCCAGATCTCTCAGCGTCCCTGTTCCAGGAGGGAGGCATAGCCACCCCCCCAGCGGAAGGAAGCGCCTCTGACTCAGCCAGGCAGCGCCGTTCCCTGGAGCCCGGCAGCTCCTACCTGCTGAATGGAATAGAGTTTGATGCTGGCGCTTCGGTCCCAGATGCTGATGACGTCGTCCAAGCCGCTGCTGATGATGCAGGAGGTGGTGCAGGTCAGCGAGGTGACGTCCCCCCGGTGCGCGTACATGTGGCTGACCCTGCTTCCTGTCAGAACGTCCCACAGGCAGATGGCGCCATCCTGGCCCCCGCTTGCTAGGGCCATCGTCTGCAAGGCCAAGGGGAAGGCACAACCGTGAGCTCGGCCTGGGGCAGCAGGGAGGACTGGAATCCCTTCTGGCAGGCTGGCGCCGAGGGTCCTTGCTTGCCAGGGGGAACGCCTCCAAGCAGAGGGGCGGCCGAGGTGCCTCCATCGCTGCCCAGCACTGAACGTTCGGAGAGCCCCAGTGCTTTGGGCCGAGCAGGCGGGAGAGCCATGACAACCCCCCCTCCTCCCACTCTGTCCCCTGAGCTATGGGGCTGGCCTCCTGCCTGGCTTGCCTTGCCTTGCGCTGCTCTTTCTGCAGCAGGAGCCAGACGCTGCACCCTCCAGAGCTCCTCCGCCCCACCCGCTGTGCGCTCCGAAGAGCCCGCTTGCCCCGTACCTGGTCTATGTACACAGCGGTGATCGCTCCCGAGTGTCCCTGCAGCGTGAAGAGGCAGCAAGAGTCTTCCAGGCGATAGACCTGTGCGGGGCCAGAAGAGCAGTCAGCAGGGGCTGGGAGGGCAGGAGGGAAGCACTCAAAGTCTCTTCCCTCATTCTCTTATTTTATTTATTTTTATCCTGTCTCTAGCTGCCTCCGCCAGATCTAGGGGGCTTATAACCAGCACAAAATCCCAGTAATAAGATAGATCTCTCATATAAAACAGATCCAAAACAACCCCCCACCCTTAAACTGAAAACCGGAAGGCCTGGCCGGGGTGACCCAGCCGAGCTGGAACAGGGGCCGGGATTCTCAGCCCCGGGGGGCCAAGTGCAGCCCCGGCAGGTTTGTGTGGGGCTCCTGGCTCCAAGCACTAACGGGCTGAGCTGAGGGGAAGGGAAGGGAGCAGCGATGAGGGACAAATCCAGGGCTGCACCCCCAGCCCCAACGTCCGTGTGGCTCTCGGAACTTGTACTCGTTTTCAAAGCGGCTCCAGGGGGCCCGACGGTTCCCCGGCCCAATCTCCTTTCCCTGCACGGCCCGAAGGGCTAGCGTTTCTCCTCTCACCCCCCTGCCAGACGCCCACGCACTGGGCTGCGCCATCAGGGACACGACGACCAAACCCCGCGCGGTAGATGCTGGAAGCCCTGGATTGTTAACTATTCTCTCCGCCTTCCCAGCCTGTGGCCACGCGCCTTTCTGTGGCTCCTGATTCATGCCAGCCCCGTTCTGCGGGCACTCACTCTCAGCGTGTGGTCCTGGCTCCCGGTCACCAGGCGTCCGGCCGCAGCTTTCAAGGCCGTGATGGGCTTCTGATGAGCACAGGACACTGTGTGGGTCAGCTGACAGGTGATGACATCATTGCTGCTGCACATGGGGGAGGCTGGGATGCTGCCTTTGCTGGGGGTTCCTGGGCCAACAAGCACATTGGATCAGCTGGGAGCCAACATGACTCCTAGGCTGCAGCGCCCCAGAGTAGGATCTCTGGGAAGGGAGCTCCAGAGGGGCTGAGCGGCCAGGACCCCAGGGGCGGGGCGGGATACCCACCAGCGAACTGCCTGGTGGGTATCCAATCGCCCAGGCCAACTAGACTCCTGGAGGCAATCGATTCCCTCTAGCAGCACTGCCACCCGCTAAAGGGGCAGGGATGGGATCGTTCCAGATTAGGATGTTATAATAGCACCAATGGGCCCTTCCGGAGACCAGCAGGGCCCTACAGCACTCAACACACACTGAGCGAGAAACAGCCTCTGCCCCAAAGAGCATACAATCTTAATAGAAAGGTCGGTAAATAGAGGAAGGAAAATCAAGGTAGAAAGAGGGGCACTGAGTTACCCTAGGTCAGCGGGAGCAGAGAAATGAACCCACAGACCTAACCACTGAACCACACAGCTACCCCCCGAGAAGAGGAACCCAATGGTAGTGCCTGACTCCGCGGCACTTTGAGTGTAACGCCGGCCAAACTCAAGAGCAGCTTGTTCAAAGGGGAAGGTCAGCGGTGCAAAGGCATGTGTCAGGGGCACCTACCTCGGAACTGCAGGTGGTTGAAGGAGGCGTGTGTCTCCAGAGAGAAGAAATCTAAGGAGCCGTTCAGCCTGGCAGCAACAATCCTGGAGCAAGAGGGAGGCAGGCGTGAACGGAAGTGGCTTCCGCTTTCACAAAGGGCAGGATGTCTCCCTGGCACCCAGTCGTGACCGGGCAACGGCTGAACTGAGAGCCCAGCCTACCCGGCCCCACCGTTCTGATGCCTCTCTGCTGAGGCTGCCGATTTGGGAGGCCGAGTTTGCCACAGGGACACTTGTTCCTGAGAACCGCACGCTCACAACGCACCTGGGGCCAGTAGGGCAAGGCTCTCTACCCCATTCCCGACTCTCCAAGGCAGCCATTGTCTGCGGGCTGGAGCCCCGGCTGCCAAGAGTGCTCACCCCGTGCTGGGGGGCTGCTCTCTTCCCCAGCTCCCTGAGTGCAAAAGCAGAAGAGGTCTGGGTACCTGTCGTTCAGGAACACGAGGGCTGTAATCCCCGACTGACCCTCCTCGTTACTGCAACGCAGGGTCCCCTCAATAGCGTCCCACACCTGAAACACAACAGGGGTCAAAGGCCGTTTATCCACAGCGGGCTACAGGGGAGGCAGCTTTATGCCCCTAGGACCATGTCCTGCTAGTGGCTTGTCTGGGGCATAAAACTGACGGCAAACTCTGAAAGCGCTGACGCTGGCCCTACGGAACAGAGCAGGCAAGTCCTTGCCCCAGGGGTTTGAGAAACCGATCCTGGGAGCAAGGCCCATCAAATACTGGTCATAGAACTACCAAGGCACAGCTAAGTCCAGCCCTGAGACTCCTCTTTCACGGGACGGGAGCAGAGACGAGGCTTAAAGGGACCCACTCCTGCCTGCACCGTAGCAGAGGCAGACTAAGAACATAAGAAGCGCCAGACTGGGTCAGACCAATGGTCCATCTAGCCCAGCATCCTGTCTCTGATAGTGGCCAATCACAGTGGCTTGGGAGAAGCACCCAACAGGTCACAATGGGGGATCCATTCCCTGTTGTTTTCCCCCAGCTCCCGTCATGTTCCCTGATCCTGTCTGGCTAATCGCTGCTAATGGATCTGTCTTCCAGAAACTTGTCCAAACCTCTTTTAAACTCAGCTCTAGTACTGGCCCTTCCCACAGCCTCTGGCAGTAGATTCCACAACCCAATTATACGCGGAGTGAAAAAGTATTTTATTTGTGTTAAACTTGCCAGCCATGAGTTTCATGGAGTGTCCCCTAGTTCTAGCACTAGCTGAGAGGGTAAATAACTGCTCCTTGTTTATCAGTTCCACCCCACTCATGATTTTATAGACCTCTAGCATATCTACTCTGTCATCTCTTCTCCAAACTGAAGAGCCCCAACCTACCAAGCCTCTTCTCCTACGGGAGCCCTTCCATGCCCTTGATCATTTTCGTTGCCCTTCTCTGCACCTTTTCGAGTTCAGCTGTGTCTTTTTTGAGCTGGGGTGACCAGAACTGCACACAATATTCGAGGTGCGGTCGCACCATTGATTTGCATAGAGGTATTATGACATCCTGAGTTTTATTCTCTATCCCCAACTGAATAATTCCTAACATGCTTTGCTTTTTTGACTGCTGCTGCGCACTGCGCTGTGGATTTCATTGTATTGTCCACAACCACCCCCAGATCCTTTTCCTGAGTGGTAACTCCTAGCTTAGCACCCAGCATTGTGTACGCATAGTTCGGATTATTTTTCCCTGTGTGCATCACTTTGCACTTGTCCATATTAAATCTCGTCTGCCATTTAGATGCCCAGGCACCCAGTCTCGTAAGATCCTGTTGCAGTTCTTCACAGTCTGCTCGTGTTTTAACTACCTTGAATAACTTGGTGTCGTCTGCAGATTTGATCACCTCACTCTTAACGCCCTTTCCCAGATCATTAATGAATACATTAAACAGCACTGATCCCAATACAGATCCCTGAGGCACAGCACTTTTTACATCTCTCCATTGTGAAAACTGCCCGTTTAGTCCAACCCTTTGCTTTCTATCTTTCAACCAGTTTCTGATCCCTAGCAAGCTCAGAAGCTCAGGGATGTGCTTCAGAAGCAGGAAAGTGATGACAGTGCAAGGAGCCAGAATCGTGTCTATTCCTGTGCCCTTGGCTGGCTGGAATGAGAACGGCTCCACTGCCCTGCTAAGAGAGCGCCTTTTTTTTTCAGCAGCAGGGGTCTGTGCTTCAGGGGCAGCAGGACCCGGTTTGTATTCCTGCCATTCCCATTTCACTCACTGCCTGCCATGACAGCTGTGAAACTCTAGGAGTTACAGATCCCCTCCCCCTGGGGGGCACCCAGCAGTGCACTGTGGATCAGATGCGGTTCCCCTCTTACCTCCAGCTTCCCATTGCTCCGGCCGGCCACAATGAGGTTGCCCTGCAGCTCCAAGCTCCAGACCGAGCTCTCAAAGTTGCCACTCCATGTAGGGACAGGCGACGACTTCTCCAGCCCCACAAAAGGCTCCTCCCCCAAGCTCCTCCTGCGGGCACTGCACCCTCCCGCCCCACCCCTGCAGCCGGGAGACCTGGTAAAGGGGGCCTGTCCATGGGGGGCAGAGCAGTTCGAGGAGGTGCTCTGCTCTTCATACACCTTCTCCACCAGGCTGCTGAAATCGTAGCCCGTCTCCTTCTGCCGGCTGCACACAGCACGGTGCCGGGTCTCGGGCGCTGTCCCCCTCATCTGCTCCAAGAAGTTGATGTCGATGAGAGAGGTGAGGTCCGGCTGGTCACAGAACAGCGGGGGGCTCAGCAGCCTCTTGAACACATGCCCGCTCTCCAAGGGCTCATCCAGCCCGCTCTTGGCATCCAGGCTCTGATCCCAGCTGTCCTGGGAATCGAAGATGCCGCTGCTGTCTCTGCGCAACCTGAAACACAGCAGCTGCGGGTCACTGTCTGAGACGCTATGGACCCAGGAACCTTGCCACCCCGCTGGGAACGGAACGGAAGGGGAGGGGGAGGCAAGGACTCGCTCTACACACCACAGCCAGGATTGTGTCTGTGTGCATGTGCACGCGTGAGATAGTCAGCAATCACATGAGTGCAGGGATTTGCACAGTTAGCAAGCAGTGATAATGCCGCAGGATGCGAGAGGAGGCTCTGACTTATAAAGTATCACAAGCTTATGGTGATCAGAAATGTGTCGTGTGTCATGCAAAAAGTATTATTTCTGTAATTTCGATGTTTGATGTCGCTTTAATCCACTTGAAACATTGCATACAATGAGCTAGGAATAATATTACCCAGAGTTATAATGTAAAAGCTATAAATATAATGTTATGTAGCTCGTAATGTGAATGGCACGGACAGTTTGGAAAACCAGACAGATTGAATGAAGGTCAATCTACAAACGGGTGACTCCCAGCCTGTGAAGCGGCAGGGGACGGCATGCACAAGTCCCTGGTGGAACGGCCTGAGAGATGCTCCAGGAGGCAGGGCGGAGAGTACAACGACGCAAACATTATTTTTGTTGACTCTGGCCCCGTCGGAGAAGAGGAACCAAGGCAACCTGACTGCAACGGGCCTATGCTAAGAACTGAACTGAAAGGGGGAGCCATTCCGATAAGAAGAATTCAAGCCAGTTTCGATGGGTTTGCGCTTGTGACTCTGGCTTTGTGCGTCTCACTGGAAGCCTGTGAAGATTCAGAGTCACGGCTGCTTGGAGGTGCAGTGGGGTGTCAGGGTGAACCCCCAACTCTCCCCCAGTTACACAGGGTATGTCCTGGGAACTGGGGCAGGGGAGTGTGTTCCCCGGGAGTGAAGGAAGAGGCAGAACTCTGCAGCTGTGTGGGCAGGGGCTTGTCCCAGGAGTCACCTACCCTTGTTTGGGGATGACAGTGAGGCAGTCTCCAGTCTGGGCATCCCACACGCGGATCTGACCCACCAGGCAGCAGCTGACGAGCAGCATCCCGTCACTAGCCAGGCACTCGATGTCCTGCGGAGGAAGAGCAGCCCGGGCTCAGCAGCATGTTCCGGGATTGCAGAGCTCCCCACCACTGGAGCAGCGTTCTGCCAGTCCCCGGGAGCTGGCCTCCCAGGGCAGCAGGGGCTACTGGCTAGGAGCCCAACTGCACAGACCCAGCCCAGTGCAGCTGCCTTTGGGGCTGATCCCAAAGATGAAACTTAGCAGGAAACCCTCTGTCGGGAACGGAGAGTGGACGGCAGTGAAACCTCCCCCCCCCCCCCCCCCCCCTGCCCAGCTAGCGCGGTACAGCGGCCGAGCAGAGAGCAGTGAAAGGCTACGGGAGTCGAGCCCCTCTGTCTAAGGCTCCAGAGGGACCCCAGTAGCTCCCGGCTGCGCTGAGCTAGGCCGTCGCTTCAGGTTTCCGTGTGCTGCAGCAGCTGGGGAGCGTAGCACGTCTGGCTCCCTGCCCCCCTTCCTACCATGAGGTGACCCCTGAGCACCAGCGGGACGATCTCGGTCTCTGGCGGAGAGTAGCCGTAGTCATCGCAAGGCAGGTCCCCTCTTTTCCGCCGACTGTGCGAGAGCCCGTTCTGCCCGTAGTTTTTGGGGCAGAAGACTTTGTACAGACAGAAGAGCAGCAGCACCAGGAGGATCCCAGAAGCCAAGCCCAGAGCAGCTACCCTGGGAAGGAGACAGACAGAGGGGCGTTAGTCACGGCGGGTAAAGGAGACACCAGGGACTGGCTGAGCGTTCAGCCGGGCCATAGGAGGGAGCGGCACGGGGGCTAGGAGCCGCGGTAAACATTAAGGCGGCGTCTGTGCTACAGAGCACTCTTTGGGGGGGTGGAGCGGGATGCGGCTCTGTGGCAGGGTCCAGCCTGGGTTATTTCTGTACGGGCTCTTTTACTTGTAGAGTGTGACGTCGCGGTGCCCTGGCGAGGCCTCGGCGGGCCGGGCCGACCCCTCTGATTTCCCGTTGCTCAGTGAGAAGAAAGGATGGTAGCGGTTTGCCTCCTGGGGGTGGCGCACTTCTAAGGCCTCTTGTGGATTCAGGTAGAGGGTGACGGGGATGACGGGGAGGATGCTGATGTACCTGGGAAGGAGAGGGCAAGAACAAGGGAGGGATTCAGGGACAGCAGGAGTCAGAGCGCACGCATCCAGCCCATGGACTCTGCAAGCCAGGGTCCTGCCCAGTCTCGTAGGGCTCAGCTTGAACTCTGTGGAGGGGGCAGCGAGTAGGCAGCACCGGGGCAGACTCCCTGATGGGACCATCTTGAGTGCACAGGCTTTGGAGCCTACGCAGCCCAGGCCAAGTGATTCCTGTATGGAGGCAAAACGGAGACACTTCTGTCCCTCGCAATTACTGTTACAAGGTGCCTAATCCGAGGAGGGAAGAAAGAGCTTTACGGGGCCCCAGGTATTTGGCAATTTTCTCCCCCCAAATTATGCAAGCAGAAACAAATTACACACATTAACTAAATCCTACAATTATGCACGTTTTGAAAGCAAATTAACCTCCCAGCATGCCACTACTTCGATCTTACTTATTTCATGGGTTAAAAAACCTCAACAAATACCACACAATATACCTGATTTTTTTTGGGGGGGGAGCTTCTCTCTCCTGGGGGGTCGTTAGCCTTGAAATATGTACCAGCCCCCCATAGGCCAGCTTGCCAGGCTGATTGATAGCACATTGGCTAGCTTGCTGCACTCCCCACTTAGGCTGTCATTCTGTGCTGCCAGAGGCCATTTCTGTGACAATTTGGCCAAATGTAAAATTCTACAAAAATGGCTGGAATGGCAGTAGTGCAGAATTCACAGGGCCCTGTTTAGACATATACAGCTCCTCTAAAACACAGCCCCTCTGGGGAGGAGCACAGCAAGAAGGCACATATCATACCACCTGGGATGGAAGGAGAGATTCTGGCCAAGTGCCCTGAAGTGTAGGTTGTTTGTACAGAGCCGATCCCCCACACGCCCTCCCACCTCGGCGAGATGACGGCGCCCCCCAGCTGGAGCGCAGTGGGCCCCCGCCCCCCCAGCTCTGCCCCAGCTACCTCTTGGCCAGCGTGATGTTGTAGTAGCTGAAGAGGGATGGCCAGTGTCGGAAGGAGAGCTTCCTCCAGATCTCTTCGTCCTCCATTCCCCACGTCACTTCCGCCTTGGTGCCAAGCTCCAGCTGCCCGCTGCCTCTGCTCCCCGGCCTTTCAGCCCAGGTGCGACGATTCGCCTCCTGCCTGTTCAGGGAATCCAACACCTCCTCCTGCTCCCGCTGCTGCTGGGTCTGGTTCTCAGACAGCTGCACTGGGTCTGATGGGAAGATGGAGAGGGCGAGATTGGCATCCCCCGCTGGAAGGACCCCTCCAGGAACTGGCATGGGTGGCAGCCCCGCCTCACCCAGTGGACTCTGTTCGGTGACCTGAGAGGTGAGGTAGGTGCGGAGGCCGGCAGGGTCCGTGTAAACCAGGATTCCGATCCAGATGACTGTCCCAGCCTGCACGACACAAGGAGACTGAGTCAGCTCTTAGCAGTGTCTCTCTCAGGCAGCAGGGCCTCCTAGTCTGGTCTAGGGGCAACTGGGCAGAGACAAGCTATCCCTCTGACTCTGCCGGTGGACCAAGATGCCTCACGCTTCTTTGAAGACTGGTCCCATCCCTCAACTGGCACTGAAAAAGGAAAACTGGGCACTTGCCTCCTGAATTTTCCTTCTACTGGGGTTCCTCCTGGCCATCCAGCCGGCTGGCCGTCCAGGAGGAACCCCAGGGAGAATGTTCTAGTTGCAGGTGTCCCAGACAACACTTCTCCGCTTTATCGCATGGTGTCCCTTCGCTGGGCATTCCCTCCCAGTATGAAACTATGAAACCGGGGGGGGGGGGGGNGGGGCTGAGAGTGTGCTCCGGAAGAGCAGGGACCAGGTCATGGACCCCTCTCCTATCCTTGGGTGCCTGCCGCCCTCTCTGCAACCTTCCCCTGAGCTCAGTCCGTCAGTGCTCGGGGGTAGGGACTGGGGGCCCAATACAAACTAGCTGCAGGCCCGAGGTTCCCCATCCAAGACTCTGCCCTCTGCGCGTTCCGTGCCCTCCTCAGCCTTTCGTAAACCTCCCCAGCACTGATTTACTCTGCAAGTGCCTTTAGGATCCGCTGCTGGTTCCCCTAAATGCAACCTTGTATTCTGATGCTATTTGGGGGTGGGCTGCTATAAAGAGAACATTCGTTGTTATTCATGATGATGAAGATGATGAATTTCTTCATTAACCCTTGGATGTGGATGTCTGCAGAGAAGAGGCCCCAGGAGAGACAAGCAGGAATCACAGAGTCGGAAGGTACCTCGAGGGTCACCTAATCCAACCCCCTGGCTTGGATGCAGAATGACAACAGTGACAGCATCCCCGCCCGCCCGCCTAGGCAGCTTGTTGCCTGGCTGCATAGCTCTCCTGCTTTCGAACAGAAGTCTCCTGTCCCGTAACTGAAGTCTGTTGTTTCTGCTCCTGCTCTCTGTAGCCAGGCAGAACAGTTCCTTGCCATATTCTTGGCAGCAGCCCTTCGATATTTTTGAAAACGACTACCATGTCTTCCCTTCACCTTCTCTTTACTAGGCTAAACAGACCTCTGTCCCCATAAGACTTGCTTTCCCAAACCCTCTATCACCACCCTTGTCACCCTCCTCCGAAGCCAGAATAAGAATGACCCCCTTGTCTGGGAATAAGGGTTTTACTAGGCAATGGCCCTTCTGAGGTGACCAAGGCACAGAGCAGGCTCTTGAGAGGCTCTGTTGGAGAGGGGTCCCAGACACCAAACAGCACAAAGTGTACCATGATGAGTCTCTGAGCCAGGCGGGTCCTGGCAAAGAAGTAGATCACCCGCAACCTCTTGGGCAGACGCAGGTTCCTGAAGGACGACGGCTGCAATGTGATGGTGTGTGGGGTGGCAGGTCGCATGGCTGGCTGGCGTTCGTACCTCTGGGAGCGGCTCCCCGGCTTGGCTGGGGGCATGCAGGCTTCGGCCGGCAGCCGCTTGTTCAGGTCAGCAAGCTGCCGAGAGAAGGGGAGCAAGCGGGGTTACAGCCAGAAGGGCGAGGTCAGCACTGAGAACACGCTACAGCAGCCCAAGTGCTGCACTCAGCTTGCCCCTTCACTCACATGCGCGTACCTGTCCCATCCCTACGTACATGATTGCGTCTGTCCCTAGAGTCTTGGGCTGAGAGCCACAAGCCACTTACTCCAGGAGTAGCCCCATTACTCTGGAGTAAGTTGTGGATCACAGTCTTGATCTTCTGGGCCATAACTGACTGGCCCGGTTCACTCGGAGTGACCATGCCCACTGGAGGCCCAATATCTATGCCTGCCTACTCCCCGAAACGGGCTAAGCATGCTAGCGTGCACCAGTCTGCGCGCACACACACACACACACTCCCATCGTCACCCGTGCTGAAACGAGGACCCCCAAAAAGGGGTAGAATCTGTCAGAATAAGGGTCCCCGATTCGACTTGGTGACATCGTGTACTAGCTGCTACCTGATTAGTGCCCAGTGGGCTAGCTGGTGTATTGATTTAGCCAAACCCCTCCTGTACAGAGGTAGCAGATCTCCATTACAGAAATCGGTTGGCAAAATATAAACATCAGTAACGGCAATGCCTAGTATTTCAGGTAATCTGGTGTGTCTGGCTCTGTATTTGGATACCGATAAGACACCCGGCAGACAACCCGAAACTGTGGGTACTGCCCTCGGGTAGGAAACGTGCTCCCTGTTTCAGCTCTCACAGTCACACCCACTGCCCCGCCTCCTACCTCCATACGGCGAATGTCAATGGACAGGACGGTGGTGAAGAAAAGCATCTGCAGGACGAAGTCGGAGACCAGGCCGACCACGGCAAAGAGGCAGAACTCCTGCAGGACAGAAGAGGGGGAGGCATTAGCTGGGGACTCTGTCTGCTCGCGGCCCGTCCCGCACTAAGCAACGCGGCCAAGGATCGGCAGTGCAGACGGGCTAGGTAGAGTTTTCCAGGCGTGAATCTAACAATGGTGCGAGTGGCCCGTTGGCTAGTGCTGGACAGTGACTGCTCCTGGAACAGGCCTAGTCTTCCTACATTTGTGTTGTAATGTGTCGCAGCTAGGGACCTGGCCGTGCTGGGAGGAAACGGAGATGGACTCAGGGCCACTCAACAAGGCAGAGGTCGAGCTGGCACCAAAACCCAGGACTTCCAGTTACAGACCATGCTGTCTCCCAGCAATGCACATGGGGCAATCCTATTCCCTGCCTTCTTCTTAGACTGCTGGGAGGCCAGACGTCACGCCCAGGCAGCTTGTGGGAGGGGAAGGCCTATTATCAGGGACGAGACCTCTAAAACGACTTCCCCTCTGATCACCTGCAGTCAGTAGATCCGTCCTGGGAAAGGAGTGGATTCCAGGATCTAGCAGGTAGCTTTTCAGCCTGGCTAGCATGTAATTCTCAACACCCAGCAGCAGGTGCCGCTGTGGGAACGAGGATTAAACTAAAAACCTCTGTACCTGACATGAATAAGAACGGTACCAAGCTCCAAACGGAGACCACAAAGCTGTAATCCCAATCTCTTCCTGCAGGTGCACCACGCCTGTCCTCGTGGAAGGCACGGATTGTCCTACAGTCTGAGAATCCGACTCCATTCCAGGCTCTCAACCACTGCCAAGTCCTGGCAAAGGCGGCGAGCTAAGCCCCTGCACTCTGGCAATGCCCTGTAGCAGTCACCGCCACACAGAAATACACGAGGCCCAGTCCTCCTGCCTGCACGTGCCCCTGGGAGCGGCATTCTCCCCGTGGGCATACGAGAGACGAGCTCGAAGCAGAGGGTCAGGCAAAACCGGTTGGTTCGGATGTCTCCCTCTTCTGCTCCCCCTGAGCCCGTGCAGTGCTGGACTACGCAGCTCCCAACAAGCTGGCACGGGGCAAGAGGAAAGCGTGGAAGCAACAGGGAGAAGTCAGGGGGCCTGGATCTAATCTGGAAGCCTCCTCACTCTCACCACAATTACAGTTTTTTCATGTGCTAATTCCCTCGGGTAGGCACAGACTAGCAGTGCCTACCTGACCAGCTGTTTCCTACTTCACCCCCTACCCACAGGCTTGCTTTAGCCTCCGCTTCTCTCTGCATGTAAAATTACTTATTGTTTCTGCCTCCTGTACACAAATATATATATTTTTACAGCTTTGTTTTTAAACGTCCGGCATCTCATTTTTTCCTCTCCCCATCTATAGCCCCCTTCCTAGTTCCTTTGTCCTATCCCCTCCCACCCAAGTCACTGCAGTGCCTCCTCGTGCATCCCTGCCCTTCATTGCTCAGCCGATAGATTTCTGACTTGCTACGTGCCTCAGCAGGAACACTTGCAGATTCCCACCAACAGAAGTTGGTCCAACAAAAGCGATCCTCTGCACGACTTAAGACCGTAAGACGTGCCAGACTAGTTCAGCACCTGTCTCCAACGGTGGCCGGTTTCGGTCACTGGGGCACCCAACAGGTCACGACGGATGATCCATCCCCTGTTGTTCACTCCAGCCTCCTGACAGTAAGAGGTTACATTCCCCCAAACCTACCTGCTCAATAGCTGCTTATGGGCCTGTCCTCCAGAAACTTGTCCAATCTTTTCTTAAACCCAGCTACACTACTGGCCTCAACCAAAGCTTCTGGTAACAAATTCCACAACTTAAGTGAATGTAAAAATATATTTTCTTTTATTTGTTTTAAATTTGCTGCCTGTTAGTTCTATGGAGTGTTGCCTGGCTCCAGTACTATTGAATGTAAGAACATAGTCAGTGCCGTACTGGGTCAGACCAATGGTCCATCTAGCCCAGCATCCTGTCTCCGACAGCGGCCAATCACGGTGGCTTGGCACCCAACAGGTCACAATGGGGGATCCATTCCCTGTTGTTTTCCCCCAGCTCCCGTCATGTTCCCTGATCCTGTCTGGCTAATAGCTGCTAATGGATCAATCTTCCAGACTTGTCCAAACCTCTTTTAAACTCAGCTCTAGTACTGGCCCTTACCACAGCCTCTGGCAGTAGATTCCACAACCCAATTATACGCCGAGTGAAAAAATATTTTCTTTTATTTGTTTTAAACTTGCCACCCGTGAGTTTCATGGCGTGTCCCCTAGTTCTAGTACTAGCTGAGAGGGTAAATAGCTGTGCCTTGTTTATCAGTTCCACACCACTCATGATTTTATAGACCTCTATCGTATCTCCTCTTAGTCGTGTCTTCTCCAAGCTGAAGAGCCCCAACCTACCAAGCCTCTCCTCATACGGGAGCCCTTCCATGCCCTTGATCATTTTTGTTGCCCTTCTAGGCACCCTTTCTAGTTCAGCGATGTCTTTTTTGAGATGGGGCGACCAGAACTGCACACAATATTCGAGATGCGGTCGCACCATTGATTTGTATAGAGGCGTTATGACATCCTCCGATTTATTATCTATCCTCTTCCGAATAATTCCTAACGTTCTGTTTGCTCTTTTGATTGCTGCTGCGCACTGCGCTGTGGATTTAATTGTATTGTCAACAATCACTCCCGGATCCTTTTCCTGAGTGGTAACTCCTAGCTTAGTACCCAGCATTGTGTACGCATAGGTTGGATTATTTTTCCCGACGTGCATCACTTTGCACTTGTCCACATTAAATCTCATTTGCCATTTAGATGCCCAGGCACCCAGTTTCGTAAGATCCTGTTGCAGTTCCTCACAGTCTGCCTGTGTTTTAACTACCTTGAATAACTTGGTGTCATCTGCAAATTTGCTCACCTCACTCTTAACACCCTTTTCCAGATCATTAATGAATACATTAAACAACACCGGTCCCAATACAGATCCCTGAGGCACACCACTTTTTACATCTCTCCATTGTGAAAACTGACCATTTAGCACTACCCTTTGCTTTCTATCTTTCAACCAGTTTCTGATCCCTAGTAAGACATTACTTCCTATCCCATGACTTTTTAATTTTCTCAAGAGTCTCTCATAATGGACTTTTATCAAATGCTTTCTGGAAATTCAGGTACACTATATCTACTGGGTCTCCCTCAGTGGCGGTGCCAGCTCCAGGGTGCCTGGGGCAGTGCCCCTATAATCCGGTCTGTGCCCCAAAACTTAAAATATTACTCCCGTCTGAATCCCGGCACGGCGGCAGTGCAGACTAGCGTTTTTAGCCCCGGCGGCACAGTGCGGCTGTTTATGCGCCGAACTTCCGAGTTTGATATGTACTGTGCATGTGCGAGCTTGTCGCACATGCGCATAGTCAGAGCGCCGCAATGAGAGTCCGGTGGCTCACAAGGGGGAGGGGGGACTCGGGAGGGGACCATGGCATCAGTGATGATCACGGAGCCCTGTAAGAGGCAAAAGTAATTGAAACGCGCGTTGGGCGGTTTGGGGACCCATCCAGCGCTAATTCCTGCATCGTGCCAGCCTCGTGGGGGCGGTGTTCAATGAAACCTATGGAGGCAAAAGCGGCAGCACAGTATCGCTATATGGGCGGTAGTGCTTGGCGCCCTGGGGGTGGGGGAGGGGAGCAGTGAGCAGCAATACATCAGCGGGGCTGTTGTGCTATTGGCTGGCCGGTGGAGCAAGGGAGGAGTGGGGGAGTGTGTGTGCTGTGTGGAGAGTGCTTGTGTGACTGTAGACTTACATTTTGTCTCTGTCTGCGCGGGCTTTCCTCTCACGCGGTGATGAGAGGGTGGGGGCTGCCTGCTGCTGCAGAGACTGGGTGAGTGTGTGAGAGAGAGCATATAAGGGGATTCCAATGCAGGCGCCATTTTATCTCCATCTCTCTTTGACTGTGTGTGACTCAGTTGGTTCTGAGAGAGAGTTTTGCAGTTGGCCATCCCGGCTGAAATTGAATCTTTAATCAATCCAGACTCAGATCAATTCATTCACACCGCACTGTTAGTGTGTTAGATTAGATTTATTTATTATTTTATTATTTTTAATAATAATCATCATCCTCTCAAGGAAGCTAGTTAGGTAGTGTGTGCCACGCCACCCGCTTGGCAGTGCCAAGTGGGTCCTTCGCTTCATCGTTGAAGCCCAGCATTCTTGCCCTTGCTTGAGTGGGGAAGAAGGCACTGCTCAGCCTGCCCTGGGGACTCGGTCCTGCTGCTGGTAAGTACATGGGGGAGTCAGGGACCCATCTGGGGCTTGAGCTTTGCTTTTTGGGGGGATGGAACCGCGGGCGGGGAGAGGGACTTGTCTTGGGAGGGGGGATGTTATAATTATGAATTGTGAATTTAATTGTGATTTTATTGTGAATTTACTTATGAATGATGGGGTGCACTGCGAGTGGGGGGGGAGTTGAGTCTGGCTGGGCAATGGAGTATGAGGAGGGTTGCCATAGATGCAAATCTAAGAGGGCACTTATGAGATATGCAGGTTGCAGGGCTACATTGGAACCAATGCGGCCCTGCAGCCTGTATATCTCATAAGTGCCTTCTAAAAATTTGCGCCTATGGCAGTGGAGTCCCCAAAGGCTCCGAACTGTTAAAAGCAGGCTTTCTGTGTGCTTGGACAGGCTTTGTTTTGATGTGGGTGCTAGGTAGGAATGGTGGTCTGCAGGGGCCTAGCTTGTTTGAAATGGTGCCCCGAAAGGATGTAAATAGTTAAAGACGGATTCTGCTGCACTTCGTCGGTTGAGGAAATCGATGAGAAATGTAAACAGACTAGTGGATGCTTTTCTGCATAATGAAAGGAGGGCTACTACAATCTGGCATAGGTTCTCGAGACATCAGCTATCCCTAGGTTCACCGGCCTTACTGCCTCTCCAACCTCAAAACCCACCAGCCGCCCCTGGTCTCCCTTGTCCACAGGCTTATTTACACCCTCAAAGAATTCCAACAGGTTAGTGAGGCATGAGTTACCTTTACTAAATCCGTGTTGACTCTTCCCCATTAAGCCATGTTTGTCAACACGCCCTGTAATTCTGTCCTTATTGATGGTTTCCACCATTTTGCCCAGCACGGACATCAAGCTTACTGGTCTGCAGTTTGCAGGATCGCCTCTAGATCCCTTTTTAAATATCGGGGTTACATTTGCCACCCTCCAGTTCTCGGGTACAGTGGTAGATTTTAGTGACGGGTTACAAATTACTAACAGTAGGTCTGCGATTTCATATTTGAGTTCCTTCAGAACTCTGGGGTGAATCCCATCTGGCCCCGGTGACTTGTGAGTATTCAGTTTGTCAATTTGCCCCAGAACATCCTCCAATGTTACATTGATTTGTAATAGTTCTTCCATTCCTCGCCCACAAAGCAAGGATCCAGCGTGGGTGTCTCCTCAAAATCCTCCGCAGTGAAGACCGACGCTAAGAACTCATTCAGCTTCTCTGCAATGTCCTTATCCTCCCTGAGCTCCCCTTCTACTCCCTTGTCATCTAATGGCCCAACTGACTCCCTAGCAGGCTTCTTGCTTCTGATGTATTTGAAAACGTTTTTGTTGCTTGTTTTTGCCTCTTTAGCAAGCCTCCCTTCAAAATCTCTCTTGGCCTGCCTTATTAGCACTTTACATCTACGTTGCCAGTGTTTATGCTCTTTCATATTATTTTCACTGGACTAGCCTTCCATTTCTTAAAGGATGCCTTTTTGGCTCTAATAGCCTCCTTCACCTCCCCATTTAGCCACAGTGGAAGACTTTTGGTCTTCCTGCTTCCTTTTTTAACTTGCGGGATGCATTTAATCTGGGCTTCCAGAAGGGTGCTTTTAAACAGCCTCCACGCCTCTTGCAAACTTGTAGCCCTTGCAACTGGGCTTTTTAATATCGTTTTAACTAATTTCCTCATTTTGTCATAGTCTCCCTTTCTAAAGTTGGATGCTACTGCTAGACTTCTGTTTGTCTTTCTCACTCCAGAAATTATGTCAAATGTGACCCTATTCTGATCGCTATTGCCTAGTGGCTCCGCCACAGTTACTCCTTGCACCAGGTCCTGCGTGCCACTCAGGACTAGATCTAGAATAGCCCCTCCTTTCGTATGTTCCAGAACCAGCTGTTCTAGGAAGCAGTCATTTACGGCATCCAGAAATTTGACCTCCACGTCCCGCCCTGAGGAAACATCCCCCCAATCAATATTAGGGTAATTGAAGTCACCCATTATTATTATGTTGCTGACTTTAGTAGCTTGTCTAATCTCTCTTAGAATTGCTTTATCAGTCTCTCCGTCCTGGTCAGGGGGACGATAGTAGAGCCCTACTGCGATACTCTTCCCCTTTATACCTGGCATTTCTATCCATAGAGATTCTAGGGAACCGTTTGTATCCTTTAAAATTTTAATTGTACTTGACTCAATGTTGTCTTTTACATAGAGAGCCACCCCACCCCCAACTCTCTCTACTCTGTCACTCCGATATATCCTGTACCCCGGTATTACAGTGTCCCGTTGGTCCTCATTCCACCATGTCTCTGTGATGCCTATAATGTCTAGAGCTTCATTTAGCGCCATATGCTCTAATTCTCTCATCTTACTTTTTAGGCTTCTATCATTTGCATATAGACATTTATGTGTATTCTTTTTATTCTTCTTACTGTGCACATTATAGGGGACTGTATCAGGCACCCTGGAATTGTTGTTTATCTGTTCTCCAGCGAATTCCACCTGAAGTCTCTTAATTTTTATCCCTTCCTCAGTCTTAAGCAACTCTAAATCCCCCAAGTTAACATCATCCTGCATAGATGCCACAGCCCGAACCATGCACTCCACAGTGCCCGTCGGCTTTCCCCCAGGTTCTAGTTTACAAACTGCTTGATCACAGTTTTAATTTTTAGTGCCAGCAGCCGGGTTCCATTCTGGTTAAGGTGGAGCCCATCCCGTCTGTATAGGCTTCCCCCTCCACAGAAGGCTGCCCAGTTCCTGATAAATCTAAAGCCTTTCTCCTTGCACCATTGTCTCATCCACGCATTGAGACGTTGGAGCTCCGCCTGCCTCTGGAGTCCTGCGCGTGGAACAGGCAGCACTTCCGAAAAGGCTACCCTGGAGGTTCTGGTCTTGAGCCTACTACCTAGAAGCCTAAATTTGGGCTCCAGAACCTCCGTCCTACATCTACCGATGTCATTGGTACCAACATGGACCACGACAACAGGCTCCTCCCCAGCCCTCTCTAGGATTCCATGTGTCGTGTGAGGTCCACAACCTTCGCACCAGGCAGGCAAGTTACCATGCGATCCTCACGGCCACCAGCAACCCAGCTACCTACATTCCTAATAATCGAATCCCCAACTACCCCAGCTGTCCTATTCCCACCCTTCTGGGCACACACCCCTCGGTGCGAGAGGATAACACATCAGCTGGAAGGCAGGTCCCAGCTACGGGATCGCTTCCTGCCATTTCACGTTTGTGCTCTCCTCCCTGGAGACCTCGCCCCTCCAAAGCAGCACAGGGGCTGCCAGAGCGGAGGTGGGACTGTTCTACTATGTCCCTGAAGGACTCCTCTATCTACCTCTCTGTCTGCCTCAGCTCCTCCAGCTCAGCCACTCTAGCCACCAGAGACGGTACATGTTCTCTGATAGCACCGGGTGCAAACATACCACCTCTCCCCAACGGGGCGATAATCGTACATGTGGCACTCGGTACAAAAGACTGGGTAGCCTCCATCCCGCTGCTGGTCTGCTGTCTGCATCTTCTTCTTTAGTGAGATGTTAGACTTAACCCTAGTTATTTTATTTAACTACAAGGGATGGGAGCTAAGCTTCCTGGACTGGTACTCTTTCTGGATTAGCATCTTAGGGATTTAGCTGGAGAGGGTAAATAACCCTTCCCTATTGACTCATTCCACCCCACTCATGATTTTATAAACTTCTATCCTATTCCCTCTAAGTCGTCTCTTCTCCAAGCTGAAGAGCCCCAACCCATCCAGCCTCTCTTCATAGGGGAGCTGTTCCAGAACCCGTATCATTTTTGTTGCCCTTCTCTGTATCTTTTCTAGTTCTACAATATCTTTTCTGAGATGAGCCGACCAGAATTGCGCACACTATTCAAAGTGCGGTTGCACCATAGATTTATATAGAGGCATTACAATAGCTTCATTTTATTCTCTATCCCTTTACGAATAATTCCTAAAGTTCTGTTTGCTTTTTTGAAGGCCGCCACCGCCCACTGAGCTGAGGATTTCAGCGTTGTCCAGAACAACTCCATTTCCTACTCAGTCTCCACTCTCACCAAGGCAGTCAAACGCAAACAGCCACTGGGAAAGGGAGCTCGCTCTGCAGAAACAGCAGAGACCAGTTCTGCTGACAGCTCCCATCTGGAAACAAAATGAAACCTGAGCCCTGGATGGCCGGCAGTGAAAAGTGACAGGCCTGCCCCCAAGCCTGCTTCTCCTGAAGCAGAACCCCTCTGGGTTTCAATGAGCGCGGGACCAGGCATGTGGCCTCTAAAAGGCAACACTTTACCAAAGCCAGGTAAAAAGCAGAGGGGACGAGAGGGGCAACTTGCCCAAAGCACCAAGATGGACCCATTAGGGAGCTGGAGATCCCCAACGGTCTACAATCCCAGGAGAAATGGGATTCCAGCCTGGCTGCGACTCACAGCCACACAGGTAGGGTGTCAACTTGCAACCCACGCTTCCAGTTGCAAAACAGCCCCAATCAAACCAAACCTTCCTAGGAGCAGCTCTAGCCTTGTGCCTCTCTCTGTACCGCCCCTGTGACCGGACGCCTCCAGCATCGCTCACTCCAGCAACCCAGAGCGAAGGTCAGTGCCGGACTGACGCAGCTATTTATCTCGGGGATTTCTTGGACTCTGTGACCCTCGGGCAGCACCTTATCTTGGCGGTGTCCTTCGCTCGCAGAGTCGCAGATAAGTGGTGCGCACACAGGCTTCTGAAAAGCAGCAGCGAGTGTTAGGCAGACGGCATTGCTGTGGGGCTCTCCCTGTGGCCCAGGAGTCAAACAGCGGTAGTAGCCCGCCTCCCGTCCCCATTGTCTCAATCACACAGTGGGGTCCCTCTGCAAGCTCCTTTGGGAGCCAGATGCAAGGGGACACTGAACAGAAGCAAAGCGGTGGAGTGAAAGAGACTCTCTCAAGCTTATCTTGCTTAGCCACCCTATTCCCACCAGCTGCCAAAGAAGCCCATGGCTGGCCAGTTTAAATGCCTCTGCTCTAGCACATCGGGCCTGCACGTTTCCGCAGCTCCAGCAGGCTTGGATTTAGACCGAGGCTGCTCTTGAATCTCTGCCGAGACTTGCTTCCCCCACTGGCAGAGACGTTTGATGATGTCTTGACACCACTTGCCCTGTGGGTACCAGTGATGAGGAGTAAACCTGAGCTGGACAGTGGTTAGAGCAGAGGTGGGGGAACCTCAGGCCCAGGGGCCAAACGTTGCCCACAGCTAGTTTTTATTTGGCTCCTTTCCAGTTCGTGGATCTGGCCCCCTGGATCCAGTTCCTATGGTCAAACACTGAAAAAGTGAGCTCAGGGGAAGGGAGCAGAGAGGAGGGGCCTAGCCACAAGGAGAGGGAATAGATCCATGATCCGGACGGACCCTCCTCTTCCTTAACCGCCCCTGATTTCTGTGCAGCCCTTGGAGCATGTACTCATTTTCCAAGTGGCCCCTGGGAGGGAAAAGGTTCCCCACCCTTGAGTTAAAGAGAACAGTTATCGTGCGTGTTGCCTTGAAGGAGTGCAACTGAGTCTGTAGACCAGGGGTGCAGACATCAACTGTAATTCACCAGTCGATCATGAGGGACATCCTGGGGGATCCCAGCTCACTAGCAAATGTACAGGGTTTGGGTAGGTTTACCCTGCCTCTGAAGTATCCACCTCTCTTCTCCAAACACCATGACAGCACAGTGCTTGGACAGGGGGGAGGGAGGGGGGCTGGCTACACCAGAAGGGGCGGGACAAAGCTTCCCAATCCTCTTCCCTGTCCATTTGCAGGTGGACCTCACCTGGGAGTCCATCGCTCTGGCCTTACAGCTGGCCAGGGTAATTCCCTGCCTGGGCAAGTCTGGCTACCCCTGCTGCAGACCTAGCATTGAAAGCAGTGCTGTCCAAGTCATGACTTGGGAGTCAGAAGAGCTTTGCTCAATCCTCAGCTGAGCAGCTCTGCCACTGATTCACTCTATGGCCCTGAACAAGTTACTTCATCTGTGGGCCTGTCTGTAATGCACAGCTAGCAATGCCTGACTTGATAAGCACGGCAAGAAGCATGGGCTATTGCAGAGGGAAAGGAATCGAAGTCCCCCAAAATGGAGCCGTTACAAATGGAAACCTCAGAGCGTGACGCAGGCTCAGAAATCAGACTGAGGCTGCGGCGGTGAAGCATGTTGCAGGGAAGGAGAGGCGGGTGGCAGGCATTATCACATGGGAAAGGAGTCTGGCCTGCCAGCTCCAGCTCCAGCAGGGGGTAATGAAGCAGGAATTGTGTCACCTCCACAGGGAGTTACTGGCCAGGATTTCTGATCACAGCCTGTGGCTACCAGCTGTGAGTAAGAGGGGAGAATAAATTTTACATACACATGAGAGACGAGCAGGGCAGGATAAATACAAATCTTGGAATCCCCTAGGATTCAATTTCCATCACTTCATCACGGGTGCAGAGCAATGTTTTGCAGTACGTGGGTCTGAATACAGACCCAGAGCCTTGCCCTGCTACATCTCTAAGATCCTGCCAAGTTTCCTAAGCTAAGGTGACGGAGACCGGATTGATACACCGATGGGACAGTTGGAAGATACAAAGACCCCTCCTCTTGACTGAGGAAAGCACAATGGGGACTTGGGTCCGAGCTCCCAACGATGACTCTCCTGGCAGCACAGAGGGTGCTTGCGCGTGAGATTGGAGTGCGCAGGGGAACTGCCGTGAGTCAACATCGCCGCAGGGCGATCACGTGTAAGAGCCGCTCGTGTGCGCGGGGTTTTTAACGCCATTAGCCCAATTCTGTTGTGATTTTGCTCACGGGAGACAGAGCTGACTTTTGAGCCATCTCCCGTGAATGAAATCACGGCAGAATTGGGCTAATGACGTTAAAAACCCCTCGCCCATGTCACATGATCGCCCTGCCACAATTCCAGCTCACGCCAGCCCCCACCCCCGGTCTCGTGTGCAAGCAGCCAGCGCCCCTAAGCCCGGGCTGAGACACTGCTGGGACGCTGATTCAGAGGGAAGGGTCTGCATGGTGTCAGGAATTCAGCAGGTGTTTGTTTCAGGATGAGATCTAAATGCACATGCGGCTGTGAAAATCCTGTCCCCTTATTCAAGAGTTAAGGGGTCTTGGCGGTAGTCTCGTGATGAAATTTCAGCTCAAGTAATAGTATTCTGAGAGAAAGGAGATCGTATAACTAGTGACTACAGCAGGGGACTGAGAGGCCCAAGTTCCCCCTCTCCAGTAGAACTAGAACTAGGAGACACCCCACGAAAGTAACTTGCAGCAGATTTAAAACAAAGAAAACCAATATTTTTTTCACTCAATGTGCAATTAACTTGTGAAATTTGTTGCCAGAGAAGTAGCACAGCTGGGTTTTTAAAAAGGATGGGATAAGTTCTTGGCGGATAAGCGCATTAATAGCTATTGGTCAAGTAGGTTGGGGGATGGGGAATGTGACTTCTGACCGTCAGGATCTGCGAGTGAACAGAAGGGAATGGATGACTCCATTATGATCCATTTGATACTTCTCTAAAGTGACTGAGACCAGTCACTGTCGGAGACAGGATGCCGGGCTCAATGGACCATTGGTCTGACCCAGTTTGGCTATAAAAATAAAATAATTATTATTACTACTTATGATCTTGAGTTCTACTCCCCCGCTGAGTTCTACTAACCTGCTAGGCAACGCAAGTCATGTCACTTCAGCTCTCTGTGCCTCAGTTACACACAGCTGGATATGCCTCCCTAAATGGGATATTAGGAGATGTAGGGGCTGCAAGTCAATGGCAAATTTCTCATTGATTTTAATGGCAGAAGACTGTGCTCTTTTCCAGTGTTTTTAAGTCTTTAAATGGAAGCAGCTGGAGGTAGCAAATGCATATGTTCTCCTTTTTTCCAAATGGATACAGAATTCCTTTTTCCAGTCCTAAGATGGTGTGATTTATTTTTATTTATTTATTGATGTTGCTATTTATTGCTGCTGCTGTGCTCAAAGAAACAGCCGCTGGGCTCCACTTAAGAAGTGGCTGCATTTCCGTGGTGAATTCAGTGGTGGTTGTGTACAGAATGTAAAGGTGCTTCGAATCCATGTGCAAGTTACAGCCAAGCTAGCTGCTACTGGCCGGGTTTATAAACCTCTGCCCCACGAGATCTTTAAGCAACCACACCCACCTGGATGGCTGGGACGAGTGTGAAGTAACCAATCAGGATGATCCCAAGCTCCGTAGCCATGTTCTTCATAATAGACCAACTCTCGTTACTCAAGCCTGCGGAAAGGAGAGGGACACGGGTGTCATCAGCGACAGCCTAAACCAGTGATTAGTTCAGGGCAGGCTGGTTCTACGTAGGAACCAGCCTCAGGGGAAGAGGAGGTCAGGCCTCAGGTCCAGCACTCCTGGGCCCCTGGCATGAGCTATTTCTGTGGGGCCCTTTCCTTGCCCCTGGGGTAGCTGCTCCCTGCAGAGCCCTGGCCCCCTCCCCTCCCTTGCAGTAAATCACTGGTCCCAGAACCTGCCCTGCCACCCTGGACCCCACAAATGTTATAGCCAGCCCTGGTGCAGGGGATGGAGTCACAGCTCCTGTCCGTGTGTGTGTTTGGGGGGATGCGGGGGGGGATCTTGGGGGCAGTCAGTTTGCCTCTGTGCCTCAGTTTCCCTAGCCAATGGAAAGCAGCAGAGAAGTGTTTTCAGTTAGAATTACTGGCAGCAAGAGATCACAAAGGTTTTTTAAAAGAAATTTTAAAAATGTCCAGCTACCCAGCAAGACCAGTCCTCTTAGTGCAGGGCCCTCTGGGTAATACCCACCTGACCAAAATACAGGAGAGCCTCTCAGTTTTGCTCATCACTTTTTAAAGTGAGTGGAAAATATGATCCCTTTGCAGATTATTTTTTTTCAACTACTGGGTTTTGGCCCCAAACCTGCTCAGCTGCAAGCTATGCAGGCTGCTTGTCAGGGGTCCAGCACGATCCCTAACTTTCACTAAATGGAGCAGATCACTGGTTCCTTCCTATTTAACACAGAATCTCTGTCTGCGTGTCCACACCTGCGCCAACGGGTCCTTACAAGCTCGGGGAGAGGCCACCCATGCAACTCAGGCATGTCTTTGATGAGGTGTGAATGTCCCAAGGCTGACGATTGAAGCTTTTAGATGTGTTTACAAAGACAACTGGCAGAGCTGCAATATCCCACTTTGTAAACACACATCAATCCTTCAGTCAAATTCACACCGAATCAGACGTGCCTGATTTGCATGTCCATCCCCTCGCCCAAGCTTCTAAGGACCAGTTTGAAAGTGCCCTCAATCTAAGCAGCTTGAGTGCATCGCAAGCTGATAGACGGAGTCTCTAGGGGGCTAGGAATCCCATTAGAGAACCCCAGGGGGACGCACCTGGCCTCTGGGCAGCACTCTCACTCCTGCTCTAAAGAGACCTGGTCCCAAAGTTCAATGCTAGGAGATGCCAAGGACTTCCATGTGCCGCTGATCATTTGTAGCAGCTTCTATAGCCCTGAGGAAAGAGCACTGCATCCATGAGTGCGCCTGGCCAGTGTCCGTGTGATACGTGTGAGTCTGCTACAGCTCAGCTACCAGAGCCTGGATCTTTCATGTCCTCCCTTTAACAGTGTGGGGGCCAGAAGGGCGTATGGGCTTATTCTAGCTTGCAGGTTGTGAACCTTCCAATCTCCCTGGCATCCTACTTGAGGGCTGTTTGTTATAAAATCAAATCCTTCCCACTCTCCGCGTTGCCCCATTCACCCGCTCATCCGAATACCTTGCGCGATCCTCAGCTTCACTTCCAGGTCCACAGGGGTGGAGACGACAGATTTGGTGAGAACCAGCACGTTCTCCAGGCCAATAACGACCACCAGGTATGGAAAAATCTCCCTGGGGAAAACGGAGACAAAAAGCAGAGTTCAGTGTGAGAAACCCGCCAAGCGCAGCAGGAGGGATGTGGAGTGAACCGCAAGAAGCATTTTTCTGTCTGTTGTCTGGCAGGTTCAGGGCTCTCACTCAACGCAGGGGGTGGCCACGGTGCCAGCTGTCCCTCACGTATGGTGACACTCTGGGAGCAGGTGACATGTTGGTTATTCCATCTGGTTTGGGCAGCAGTTAACACTGCTGCAACACTGACTGTGTTGTGGATGGATAAGCCACCACCTCCCATTGAC
>QEPC01015304.1:1296065-1315130 GCA_003113815.1 Sphenodon punctatus | reverse complement strand
GTAAGAGCCTGTTGCAGTTCCTCACAGTCTGCTCGTGTTTTAACTACCTTGAATAACTTGGTGTCTTCTGCAGATTTGATCACCTCACTCTTAACACCCTTTTCCAGATCATTAATTAATACACCGAAAAGAACTGGTCCCAGTACAGATCCTTGGGACACACCACTTTTTACATCTCTCCATTGTGAAAACTGACCATTCAGTCCTACTCTTTGCTTCCTATCCTTTAACCAGTTACCGATCCATAGTAAGACACTACCTCCTATCCCATGACTTCTTAATTTTCTCAAGAGTCTTTTATGTGGGACCTTATCAAATGCTTTCTGGAAATCGAGGTGCACTATATCTACTGGGCCTCCCTTGTCCACATGCTTATTTACACCCTCAAAGAATTCCAACATGTTAGTGAGGCATGACTTACCTTTGCTAAATCCATGTTGACACTTCCCCATTAAGCCATGTTTATCAACATGCCCACCAATTCTTTTCTCAATTATAGTTTCCACCATTTTGCCCGACAGACATCAAGCTTACTGGTCTGTAGTTTCCAGGATCATCTCTGGATCCCTTTTTAAATATCGGGGTTGCATTTGCCACCCTCCAGTCCTCAGGTACAATTTATACTAATGCCTAGGTCTCAGCCAATTTATACTAATGCCTAAGTCTCGGCCCCGCCTACAGCCCAGTCTTCTAAATGGGAGCAATTAACCCCTTTGATCAAAGGGGTCCTTCTTTGATTAGAGAGAGGTCCCTCTGCCAAAGAAGAAGTTCCAGGCGTGGGGGGCAGCTAGGGAGAAGGGGTGAAGGCGGTTAGGGGAGCAGGGGAGGCGTGGGAGGGCGAGAGGGGACAGAGGAGGAGCGGAGTTCGCAGACTGGAGTATGGAGGGAAATTAGCGCAGAGAGGTAGGGGGGGAGCAAGGTTGTGAAGAGTTTTATAGGAGAGAAAAGGGAGGCACACTATTATTATTTAATTAATTTCTTTATTTATACAGCACCAGCAATGTTCCTGGCAGTGTACAATCATTAAGTAGAGACAGGTCCCCACATCAAGGGGCTTGCAATCCGGGAGAGACAGGGAGACATTCACAAAGCTGGGAAGTCGCAGGTACGTGTGCTTAGCTTAGCTACAGGGGAAAGGGGGACCCTGGGAGGACGGAAGAGGAAGCGTTAGTGAGCAACCTATGGAGGCGAAGAGCCAGGCAAAGCCTGATGGAAGAGGTAGGTTTTCAGGGCGGGATAGGAAGTTGGGAGGGAGGGAGCAGAGTGTGTGTGTTCAGGGAGGGAGTTCCAGGCATGGGAGATGGGGGGCGAGGACAAGGAGAGACAGATGCCTTTTTAAAACAGGCATGGCTGGAGGCGGCAGGTGAGTGTGTGTGTGTGTGGGGTTTAAATGGGCTGGGTGTGGGTCCTCCCCACATCTGCTCCCTGCACGGAGCATCCCAGGTTTCCCTGCCGATGCTTGGGCACGTGGGTCACGGGAGCACACTCCCATCCATGCCGCCGTCAGACGGGTGCTCGAGGGGGTGGGTCTCCGTCGGTGCGTCTCGTTTAAAAATGGCCAGAGACACCTTCACAAAGTTGCAGGTCAATGTGCTCAGCTTAGTGACAAGGGGAGGAGGAGGAGGATCCTGCAGGATAAGACAGCGTACGGAGACGTGGAATGGGGGTGAGGAGCTAGAGAAAGCCCGATGGAAGCGGCAGTTTTTTAGGGTGGATCAGGAGGTCCGTGTGTAAGTAGATTACATTCCATTAGGCTACAAACCTTCCAGGGCAGGAATCCTGTCCCCTGTGTGTGGAAAGTGTCTAATGCAACAGGGCTTCAATTCAAGTTAGGAGCTCTGAGCGCTAGCACACAAACGATGAGGACAGTAAAACGCCAGCTTTCTTGCGGCAGACGCATCTGCAGCACAATCATTATTACGGCACTGAAGGGAGCAGTCAGGAGAGGCGTCGAGGCGATATCCTCCATCAAACACACTCCCCTTAGTAAATCAGTAACAGTCGGGATGGTTCAGCAGCAGGATTGGAGTTGAACCGGTCCTGTTTGCTTGCTAAACTGCCACTGCCCAGGATGATCCAAACTGTCCTCAGTCCCACTTGTGCCCCTGCTGCCCTTGCCTTCAGTCACACCTGCAGAGCGGGACACCAGCCAATGCTGTTCCCGCACAGGTTGCCGGCAGATCAAAGGAGACTGCCACGCTCTCAGGAAACCATGGTGTGATCCCAGGGGTCCCAGCCCACCAGCCAATGAGCTGCACACCAAGGGGGAGACACCAGATGCTGCGGAGACAAGAGGGTTTCTGTGGAGCGAAGGTCACTCTGGGGAATCGCACGGCTCCAGCTGCACTCTCACTGTTTGCATAAAGGTGATGCAAGTATTTAACAAAGGGGAGGCAAAAAGAGGGGAGGTTTCCCCGCCCTTCCCTAGCACCAGAGAGCTACCCATTTGTGAGGCTTCTGTGCTCTTGAGATCTTTAACTCTTTGCACTGATTAAGAGTCCATATTGCCACTAATGCGCAGAAACCCCTGTATGTTATCACCCTCCGTACCAAGAGCCAAGATCCCAGTGGCGACCTGGAACAAAATGTGCACCCGGGTCCCCTGGATATTGTAGTGCTCTGGAAATTCTGCAGCAGCTTCATTTAAAATTGAAAAACTCACATTTTTATTGCATTATTCATTATCATAATTTAAATGAATAAGGGGATAAGACATGTGTTGCCCCTTTGCTCTCTCTCTCTTGCTGCTCCCCATGCCTGGAACTCCCTCCCCAACACATACCCTCTGACCGGCTCTCTCCCAACCTTCAAATCCCTCCTGAAAACCTTTCTTCCATCAGGTTTCCCCTAGCGCCTCACCCTCACAGTCTGCTCACTGATGCTCCTACTTTCCTTTTACTCCTGGTGTCCACCCATCACTAAGCTAAGCACATGCTCCTGCGAATTCTCCACTCTGTAAATGTCTCCCTGTCTCTCCCTATAGTCCCCTCTGCCTTGTCTCCCCTAGACTGCAAGAGGGAAGAGACCTGTCCCTAATTTAGGATTATTCAGTGCCAGGCACATTACTATACACTATATAAATAATTAATAATAATCACGTGCAGGTAGGGCACAAAACATGGTCAACATTTTGGGGAGATTTTTGAAGGGAATCTGAAACACGCCTTAGAGCAGCTTTGCAAATCCAGCTTTTGTTAAACATCATGCTGTTCTCCTTCCCTTCTTATCTGCCATGGTTCCTGAAATACTGCAGTCTCTCTCTCTCTCTCTCTGTCTCTGCTTTACGGGAACATTTTAATGGAAGCATCATTATTGCTGCCCCACTGGGTAGCAGCTAAATAATAAAAATAATAGATGTTGATGCTTTGATTCTGGAGCAAAATCCATCTGAACGACTGGATGTCGTGACTGCAGATTCACAAACTCCACGTACCCTTGCAGGGGGGGGCGGGGTTGATTAAGTGCTGCAGTCAATTTCTCTTTGCATGTTTGTGGTGTGAAATTTCCCAGGGGGGAAAGGAATAAATCTGAGCGGTTATACCCCCAAGTAAACCCTTCATCACTCCCTCCTCCTGCTCGGTTTGGTTACAGCTCTGTAGCCATCTGTAGCTATTCCAAAGGAGGCTTAGGTCTTGAAAGACCTCACAAATTACCCCAGGGTCAAATGATGTCAGTGCTGGGATGGAAGATCTCTGGGTAAGGGGGGCACTGAGCTCTAGAAGAAATGCTACTGATGATTCAAGAGAGTCAGCCCCAAACAAATACCCCTACCTCCGGGACCGCCTCACCCACCGGGACCTGGATCAACCTCTGCGGTCAGCCGGGCGCGCCCTCCTCGAGGTCCCCCAGGTTTCTCCGGTCTCGACCTTACGGAGGGCGTTCTCTGTGGCTGCACCGCAGGCGCGCCCTCCTCGAGGTCCCCCGGGTTTCTCCGGTCTCGACCTTGCGGAGGGCGTTCTCTGTGGCTGCACCGCGGGGGCGCCCTCCTCGAGGTCCCCCGGGTTTCTCCGGTCTCGACCTTGCGGAGGGCGTTCTCTGTGGCTGCACCGCGGGGGCGCCCTCCTCGAGTTCCCCCAGGTTTCTCCGGTCTCGACCTTACGAAGGGCGTTCTCTGTGGCCGCACCGCGGGGGCGCCCTCCTCGAGGTCCCCATGGTTTCTCGGGTCTCGACCTTGCGGAGGGCGTTCTCTGTGGCTGCACCGCGATTGTGGAACTCCCTCCCGTTGGAAGTCTGCCTGATTATTGACCTCCCCTCTTTCCGTAGACAATGTAAGCGCTGGCTGTTCCGCCGTGCTTTTCCTGAGGGAGAGGGGGTGGGTGGGTTGGGTTAGGGTGGGGGGTATGTTTTTATATTGTGTTTTAATAGTGTTTTAAATTCTATTATTACTGTTCTAAATTGTTTTAATATGTTGTGAGCCGCCCCGAGAGGGCGGCATACAAATTTTATTATAAATAAATAAATAAATAAATAAGTAAGTAATGTTGTTAGGCAGGCTTTGCTTTTGGATGCTTGTGGATGAGACCAAAGCCCAAGTCCTAACCTCTAGTGGTCTGTCAAGGAGTCCAGACAAGAAGCATCAACGCTGGTGCTCTTGGCAAAATCCTGCTCCAGTAATTACATTCCTTTGCAGTTTCAGGTAAATATCGAACGCTATCTTCACTCCCTATCCTAACTGGCATGTAGCGTTGCTGTGTGCTGGCAAATAGCTACTAAAAAGTCTCTCCAAAAGGAAATGCACTGGAGTAGCAAGGGAGAAAAATACACCCAGACCCACCCGACATGCCATTTAGGCAAGGAGGTTCTCAAGGAGGCTAAAAATGTAGCACGTACAATTCCGTTCCGCCTCGGTTAGAAGGCATTCCATCAAGCATCTTAATTTTGCCATTTCCTGAAGTGTTGTGCGATACTGAGATCTGTGTGTGAGAAAAGCAAACGGGTCCTCTGGGGCGGAGAGAGTGACTGATGAGCGCATCAAGAGAGAAATACGGCTCTGCGCAGAATGGAAACAGCCAAAGCCTGTTGGCTGCTGGATCTATTTCTAGAGGATGGGTCATCAGTGGGAAGTGGAGATAAGAAGGAAGAAATTCTGAAACTTTCCCATCAGCCATGTCCTACGTAGTCCGGGCTGCAGCGAGTAACTCGGTGCAATGTTAGCCACGGTCTCAAAGCTGAAACAGCTTAGTGAACTAGAAAAAGAGTTTAATAACTTGCACTGTTTTAAATGACTAATTGTTTAAGTTCACAGTGACACCTGTTTCTCATGAAATGCTGCACAGACACAAGCGGATTTGTCTTCTACGAATGAAGCCGTGCCCAGCAGCTCCCATTCACGGCAAGATGAACCACAGAGAACGTCTCTGTTACCGTGAGCTAAGCATGACAGCAGGGATGGGATCGGATGGGATGGTCTGCTCGGTAGGAAAGAGTTCACGGTAACCTGGTGATGAGGGATTTGTGTGGCCTTCGCGGCAATGGTACAACAAGAGGGAACAGGCTTTAAATTGCAACAAGGAAGATTTCGTTTAAATATTAGGTAAAACTTCCTGACGGTAAGAACTGTCTGACAATGGAATAAGCTGCCCAGGGCGGTTGTGGAATTTCCTTCCTTGGAGGTTTTCAAGACCCATTTGGACAAGCATATCTGCGAAGCTGTAGGTACAGGGGGCTGGACCAGGTGGCCCTTGAAGACCCTTCCAAGCCAACAATTCGGTGGCAGGTTTGCTTAGGAAATCTTCTATCTTGGAAACAAGGGGTTAAACAACAGCTCCGTTTGGGCAACACCCCATACTCCCCATCTAGACTGGAGAGAGATACATACCCTCCATTGAGAGTTGGGGTCAAGCCGAACAGCGTGCACAGGCCCACGGACATGAGCAGAGAGCTGAGGACCGTCACTACGGCAGCCAGAGCTAGGCCCCATTTGGATTTCACCATGTCAATCTTTCCTGCAGGAGAGAACACAAAGCCCCCATCACTGGGCGAAAGCAAACAACTCGTCCACAGTCAGGGGCAACGGTTCCAAAGCACCATCTCTTCAACAGGGAGCAGAGGTGGAATTTAGTTTCCCACGGGATTCCGTTTCCGACAGAATCCGGTTGTTTGATCCATTCCGACAAAATGCAGAACGTATGAACACTCTGATTCCATTTTGTCAAAATCAATTAGAAAACTTTTTGTCTATTTTGTGCACGTGCAAAATGGCAGTGGCCAGTACAAAATCTCGATTGCCATTCTAGTTTTGTGGGAAAGTTCTGTGGAACCGAAATGGCTGATTCGACCCACCCCTAATATGGAGCCCACTTGCCCCAGACCCAGAAATGACGATGGACCCTGGGCCATGACAATGGGCATCTTTCGATGGACACAAAAGTGCTCAATCCCAGAGAAAGTCTGGGGGTATACCCCCGCATCTGATCGCTAGCAGTAGCACCTAGGTCCATTTCAAAATGGGGCTGGGGCTGCCACAGGCCAACCACCTGCAACTCTATGGCATTGCCCGGGGCAACCTTCAGGAGCCCACAGTCCACCAGTGCAGTGCCCCCTCCCCCACACCATAGAGCTGCGGGTGGATTGGCCTCCAGTCTAGGCTGCCGCCTGCAGCTCTATGGCATTGCACAGGGCAATCTCCAGTCAGAAGTGCACGGTCAACCTGTGCAGTGCCCCCCTCCCACACCATAGAGCTACAGGCACATCGGCTGCCGGTCTAGGCTGCCACCCGCAGCTCTATGGCATTGACCAGGGCAACTCCCAGCTGGATGCTGAGCTGCAGTGGCTGACCGCCAAGTAGACGGACCACAGCTCTGCCTGCAGCCAGTGCCCCAGGTTTGCAGCGGCTCGCTCCACTGGTGGGAATGGAGTGGAGCAGTGCCTGCTCCACCGGCACATCTGCGGTGGGTCACCTTTAAACAGACCGCCTGCCCAGCTGTGAGGCAGAGCAGAAGCGTGAGTCGATCCATCTAAAAGTACCCAATGACACAGCAATGCAGCGTTCAGACAGTTCTGCACCATCTCCAAGATTATGGGACCGGAGCAGCAGTGCATGGATGAGCCATGAGTTCCTATTCCAGCTGCTGTATTGGCCAGGCCACAGGGAGGAGAAGGTTTGTAAGAACCCCAGATCAGTAGTAGGCCCTGATCACACATAGGAGAGAGAACCTAGGCCATATCTCCCAAGCCCAGCGTAGGAAGGCTCAACCCTTTAAAAGTAGAAGCCAGAGCACTGGGGAGTAAGCCATAGGGAGGAGTACTGCATTGGCCGAGGGCAATGGATTAATCAAAATAAGGCAAGATGTTTTCCGTCCCTGTGAGAGGTCAGCAGGGATTCATGTTCACTGAGTTTTCTCCATTGCCGCCAATGGGGAAAACACAGTGAATCTGGATCCCAGGAGGTCAGCATCCACTGCCGCTAGGAAAGAACTACAGAAATGATGTAAAACGACCATAGTGAGGACAGGGCCTCCCCCCCACCCCGAACACAGTGCACCTCATTGGACTCCTGTGAGACGCTCGCCATCCCCACAAACCTACGTGTGGAGAAGTAGATGTATGCGAAGAGGATGATGTAGGTGGTGACCAACGGGATCAGTTCAGCAATGCCGATCTCCTCCTTGAAGTGGACGTGGACAATGTGCTCCTCTCGCAGGGTGCAGTTGGGGCTGGGGTGCAGCAGTTTCAGACGGGATCGGAGGCTGGTGAGGAACCTGGCACGAGACAAGTACAACAATACTTGTCCCTGTGCTGCTGCCCAGCGTATCTATACACGTCTGAGAAGAGCTCAGGGATGGCAAATTAGTTGTGATGGGCACTGCGGATTTATACGCTCACAAAGCGTGGCCTCCCGCACAGCCTTGCCTCCAGATTTCATCCCAGGAGAGGACCACCTTCCCAAGTCCAAGAGCTGCATACCAAAATGTACAACTCACCCAGAGACGCAAACTGCATTACGCTGATCTGGGTCGCTACGCTTTAGGTCTACTGCACTAGGGTTCCGGATTCTAGTCCTTACTGGGGCCTTGTGTAATCACTTGCTTACCTTCTGCAATAGGAGGGGGCGGCAGCTGGAGGATCGCTGTAGAGCAGGACCTCAGCTGGCAGGAAAAGGGGTGATTTGTACAGGAATCTTACAGGAACCCATGCCCTCTTGTGCCTCACAGATGGACTATTCCCCAAGGCTACTGTGATTCATTCATTCTCTCTCTCTCGTAGGCATGGCAGCATTAGCAGTGGGATGGCTGACTAGAGCAGGTGCGCACTAAGAAGAAGAGTTTGCAACATGTCCCAGACATCGAAGTACAGAAGTAAACCATGCCCTGCTCCTAGCTTACCTGGAATCATATTGCTGGAGACCCAGTGTGACCGTGTAGGACACCACCCGTTTCCTGTTGTAGAGATTCACGCCACTGTACTTCCCTGGGACTCCGAACAACAGATCTACAGGCACACGATGAGGGAAACCATCTTGAGTGTTGATAATTATATGACCATGGCAGAAACAAGTTCATTACTAGATGATCCAGTGGGCTGAAGAGCCACAGGTGTCCTTGTGGGAGTGTCCACATAGAACGGGAAGGAACCTGGTCATCAAGGGCCTGTCTAAAATCCAACATACACTAAACGGAGACTTGTTCTAGCTGACTTGAGACGTGAAGAATTAAGTTCACATTTCTGGGATTTCAACCTGTGGTTCCATGAAATCTTACTGTTTCCAAGCTAATACATGGGGTCACCAAACCATCCCTCCCCCTCCCCACTGTTTCATCCAGGGACTCCCAACCTTTCCCCCCTCTATGGCCTGATTTTGAGCCTTAAATATAATTCTATGATCCCAAAGATGGGCGTCAAAGTAGTTCGGGTGTTCTCTTTCACTGGCCCGACTTCTGTTGGTGAGAATGTGCAATTTCCTCAGGCATGTAACAAGTCAGAATGATTTCAACTGAGCAAACACAGGACAGGGATATATGAGGAGGCAGTGGCTTGGGTGGGAGTGAATAAGAATTAACTTGGGACAGCAGAAAAAACATAAAATGTCAGCCCTGTGTGCCCTGGAAGCTTGCCTATTCTTACCAGCAGAAGTTGGCCCAATAAACACTATCACCAGAACTATGCTGTCTCCGTCTCTTACGTTTGGGAACAATGGGGCAGCCACCCTCTTTCCGCAGACAGCAATAAAGACAATGATAAGCAGATCCAATACCTCTGGGGCCGTGAGATCATCCATAGATGGTGTGACCCGCATTCAGGGCCCTTTGGAAATATCTGTTTAACTCATGCTAGAGACACCATGCCATTTTCATACACATGTAATTCTATAATACACACTCACCCCTAGAGAACAGTGCTAGCTGACTGTGTGTTACAAATATAACACATGCTCTCAGCGCTGTTCTTTAGAAGGGATTGTGAGTGCATCTATTTTTTGCCAGTTTGCTTAGAATGGAAGGGGCCATGGACATCTGTGCACCCTAGGGGCTTAAACTGGAATATTTTAAAATAAACTTCAGTATGACAATGTTCTTTTAGCGCGGGTCAGATTACAGACTGTTGGATGTCGACAGTGACTCTTCCTCTAGTATGATAGGACCAATGAGCAACACAGCTTCAAACATGGTCAGATAAGGATATAATTTCAGGAGCTGAAATATTTTGAAGAGCTCACATACCCCAGTTCAGAACGAGTGCCCACTTTGGGTAACTATAAGCCGTAACCTGTGAAGGCACAAGAGGGAGAGCTATAAACAATCTCTCTTCGCCTGCTGCACCGCCACAGACTTTGGGCGGTGCAGCCAATGCGTCTCAGAGCAACCCGTAGGACACAGGACGGGGAAGGAGGTAGTAGTATCTTCAGGATAATACAGACAAACTGTTTGGGGGGATGTGTCATTTGCAAGCAGATGTTCCGTATTGCTAGAGAGAGAGAGAGAGTGACATACAACAGTGGTTCCCAAACTTTTTAGGTCTAGTAATGTTCCTTCTGGACTACGGTACTTCCGCCCCCCAACCCCGCACGCACATAAGGACATAAGATGTTCCATACTGGGTCAGACCACTGGTCCATTAAGCCCGGCATCCTGTCTCGGACAGGGGCCATTCTCAGTCGTTTCAGAGAAACGTTACCCAGCAGGTCATAATGGAGTCATCCACTCAATGTTGTTCACTCCCAGCACTCGACAACCAGAGGTTACATCCCCCAAACTACTTGGCTAACAGCCTGGGATGAAGCACATCACTGGTCCTTTAAGAGAGCCCACTTCACCACTGGGGATCCACCTCCTACACTGGCCAAGGTGCTGAAACTGACCAAGGATCAGAGAAGCCTGAGTTGTGGGACCCGGAGCCTGGGCCTCTTCCCCTAGGGGCTGACGGTATCACAGGTGAAGCCCAGGAGTGGCAGAAGCTTGGGAGACTCTTTAACAACTGTGAGGTGGCTGGGCATTTATGGGGAAGGTGAACAAAATTAGTGGCATGCTGGGTCAGTCCAATGACCCATCAAGTCCAGCACCTGTCTCCAACAGTGGCCAACCTCAGTCATCGGGCTACCAACAGGTCACAAGGGGGGGGGGGGGGAAATCTGTTCCCTATTATTCACTCCCAGCCCCAAACAGTAAGAGGTTATTATCCCCAAAACCTATTCAGCTAATAGCTGCAGTGGATCTATCCTCCAGAAATTTGTCCTATCCTTTTTTTAAACCCAGCTGTGCAACTGGCCTTGACAACATCTTCTGGCAACAAATTCCACAACTTGATTGTGCATTGAGTAAAAGAAGACTTTCCTTTATTTGTTTTAAATCTGCCCCCCATTAGTTTCACGGAGCATCCCCTTGTTCTAGTATTATTTGAAAGGGTAAATAACCCTTCCCTATTTACGTGTTTCACACCACTCATGATTTTATAAACGTCTATCCTATCCCCTCTGCATCGTCTTGTCTCTCCAAGCAGAAGAGCCCGTCTAGCCTCTCTTCATAAGGGGGCTGTTCCATACCCGTTATCATTTTTGTTGCCCTTCTCTGTGCTTTTTCTAATTCTACTATATCTTTTTGAGATGAAGTGACCAGAACTGCACACTATACTCAAGGTGCGGTCGCACCATAGATTTATATAGAGGCATTACAATATTTTTTCAGTTTTGTTCTCTATCCCCTTAACAAGTATTTCCTAACATTCGGTTTGCTTTTTTGACAACCGCTGCACACCAAGCTGAGGATTTCAACGTTTTGTCCACAATGACTCCAAGTTCTTTTTCCTGAATGGTAACTCCTAATTTAGAACCCAGCATTGTGTACATATCGTTTGGATTATTTTCCCTATGTGCATCATTTTGCATTTGTCCACATTAAATTTCTCCTGCCATTTATATGCCCAGTCACCCAGGGTAATTTCAGACGTTACACCACCACGGTGAATCCCCTCGTGGTGATCGTGGCAGCGTAATGTCTGTTGGGCCGAAAAGAGATTCCCGCCAGATGTTCACCCCCAGCGGGAATCCTTTTGACCACACTTCCAGCCCTCCAACCACCCGGAGTTCCAGAAGCGTGGTCAAAGAGATTCCCGCCAGGGGTGAACAGCTGGTACAAATCACTTTTCGGCCCAACAGACGTGATGTTACCACGGCCAATCACGGGGGGATTCACCATGATTGACTGTGGTAACGTCATGTCTGTTACCGCCCCATGGCCTGGAATCAGTGGACAGTACTGCCGCCGATTCCGGGCCGTGGCCAATTCCCCGGGGGCCGCATTGGCTGCTGCGCCCACTTGTCTTCTGGAGGGCAGGCGGCCGGGGGAGCGGGTCTGTGCAGCCATACGTCGCGCCGCACAGCCCTGCCCCCTCCCCCGATCCCCCTCCGGAATCAGGCGGCACGTCTGTTGACAAGCCGGATTTCAGAGGGGGATTAAAAGGTGATTCCATGCTGGGGCCAAAGGGCAGCCCAGCACGTCTAAAATCACCCCCAGTCTTGCAAGATCTTCCTGCAATTCTTCACACTCCACTTGTATTTTAAGTATCTTGAATAACTTTGTGTCATTTGCAGATATGATCACATCCCTTTTCCAGATCATTAATGAATACATTAAAACAACACTGGTCCCAGTACAGATCCTTGGGGCACGCCACTATTTACTTCTCTCCGCTGTGAGAACTGAACCATTTAGCGCTACTCTGTTTCCTATCCTTTAACCAGTTACCAAACCACACTAGGACACTGCTTCCAACCCCATGACTTTAATTTCCTCAATCGCTTTCTGAAAATCCAGATGCACTATATCTACCGGCTCACCCCTATCCACATGCTTATTGATACCCTCAATAAGTTCCAATAGATTAGTGAGGAACAAGTTCCCTCTGCTAAATCCATGCTGATTCTTCCCCATTAAGCCATGTTTAGCAATATGCCCCGTAATTCTGTTCTTAATAATCGTTTCCACAATTTTGCCTGGCACAGAGGTCACCGGTCTGTAGCTTCCAGGATCGCCTCCGGAGCCATTTTAAAATATTGTCATTACATTTGCTACCCTCCAGTCCTCAGGTACAGTGGAAGATTTTAGGGCTAGGTTACAAATGACCAGTAGTAGGTCTGCAATTTCATATTTGAGTTCCTTCAGAACTCTGGGTTGTATACCATCTGGTCCCGGTGATTTGCTACAGAACTTCTTCCAGGGTCACATTGATTTGTGACAGCTCTTCTGATTCATCACCTACAAAGAACAGTTCTGGTGTGGGTATCTCCCCAACATCCTCTGCAGTGAAGACCAAAGAAAAGAATTCATTCACTTTCTTTGCAATCCCCTTATCCTCCCTGGGTGCCCCTTTACCTCCTGGTTATCTAATTGCCAAGCAGGCTTCTTGCTTTCGATGTACTTTAAAAAGTTTTTATTATTAGTTTTTACCTCTTTAGCAAGTCTCTCTTCAAGCTCTCTCGTGGCCTGCTTTATTAAGGTTTTACATCTAATTTACCAGTGCTAACACGTCCTGGTCTGTGAATTTACTAAAAGGCCTGGTTCCTGCGAGTACTTACCCTGCTGGGTAAGTACTCTCAGACTGGGTAAGTACTCGCAAGACTTTGTTACACAGCCATTAATGGACCTATCCTCCATGAATGTATCCAGTCCTTTTTTAAACCCATCTGTGCCTTGGCCACATCCTCTGGCAACAAGTTCCACAAGTTAATTGTGCACTGAGTGAAAAAAACTATGTACCCATCGCTCCCTCTCCCCTTTGCCCCCCCACCCTCCTCCTTGTCCTCTGGCTCTCTTCTCCCTGGCTATCACATCATTTTGGAACCCACCCACCCCCCAGCTCAGTGAGGCAGGGGGTTGCCAGTTGCACTGCTCCTTGTGTCCCTCCAGAATACCTTCTGATCCCTCAGTCTGAGAACCACAGACCTAGCGAGTGGGCCAATAGGGGGCTAGAGTATGCCCGCGACACCTCTGGAGAATGAGTCCTGTGATAGAAATGTTAACCTCACAAGCCTTCCTCTAGCTGTCCCCTGGATTCGCTGCCACCACCGTGACTCTCTAGCCAGATGCATCAGTTCTGTAACTGGGTGCCCTGGGATCTTTTCACCCCAGCTAGCTTGTTTCCAATTCAGTTCAGTTTTTTTCCTCTTGTTGAATGAGACTGTTACCAAGGTAGCACAGACTTGTTTAAAGTGCCCAAGACACACTGAAGCCCTTCTTATTTTAAAAGAGAAGGTAAGTTTATTTCAAAGTTATTAAATGTGAATATAGAAAGAAACTAACCAAGCATTTCCTGTGAAACTGGGCTGTGGATCCCAATGAGGACATGCACTGGGCAGATGCTTAGGCTTTCGGGTTTCACTTACTCTTCGGATAACCCAGCAGGCAGGTACGGTGCCACAAATTACAGTTTCTTGTTTTGGTCTGTTTTCAACCAGATGAGGATTTCTACTCAAGGCTCATCTCCTCACAGTCACTTTGGAGGTTTCCCTGTCTTTTCTTGTCCCGGGTTAACCAACTTCTCCATCCATCTCCCCCTCTAGAATTCCATCAAGTCCTTCAAACTCATGGGTTCAGGCCCTGTCCCCATCAAGTCCAACCTCCATTCTAAGTCACTTTAAACTCTTTCAACACCAGAACGTAACAATATTGCTACTGGGGTGCGCCGCCTCTGGCCGCAGCTCCAAATGCAAACTTGGCTTCCGATGGGAAAGGAGTCTGATGGCTTTCCTCCAGATTCTTCTTGTGTGAGAGAAATCCTGTGCATCTCTGTGCAACCACCTGCTGTTGAAGGATCCTGCCATCGCACCTTAATTCGGCAGGCAATCGGGCCTTTGCTGTGACAGGTTCCTCAATGTGGAACTTTCTCCCTCCAGATGTTTGTCTCAGTTCCCTCCCTCCCAGTGCCATTTTAAAACGGAGAGGGGCCAGGGGAAGAATGTTCATTTGAGACGCCCCCGAGTTGTCTGTCTGTCTGGTACAGTTTGTCATTGTTGATGTGGCCCCCTCCATGTTTCAGGCCCTGGGCAATAGCCCCCATTGTCCCCCCTTCCCCCCAAAAAGGGTCTGCTCCCTTCAGGTGCTTTTAGTGTTGCAATTTGATTGTATCTCGACATTAGGATCCACTGTTGGTTCCCCTTAATGCATTTTCTCCTCCCTCTTTGCCTTCTCCAGCTACATTCTTTTTAAACAGATTTGTATTTTAAATTGATTTTAGAGTGTTTTATTATTATATTGTAAAGCACTCTGAGTGCCATTTTGGCGGGGGCGGGCAGAGGGGGCAGTTATAGAAATAAAAATGATCCTTACTCTCAGAAAGAACTCTGCCTGAGAACTCTCTCCCCAGGAGCGGGATGAGCAGGAGATGCTGCTGGGCTCGAGTGAGGGGTTCAGATCTCTCTCACAGCACCGGTGTCGTGCAGGCCTCTTACCTTTGAGAGTAGCTGAAGTCTGGAGTGTCTTTGGTTCGTGCTGGTGGATGGTTTTGATGATATCTGAGTCGGAGTTAAAGTGTTCACGGTCATTCTTCCAGAAATTCCCTGGGGACAGCAGCAGGCAGCCGTGTTCAGGAAGCAGGCCCCGTAACTTCTTTAAGCTGGGCAGCAGATCCGTCACCTGAAGACAGACTTCCTCCAAACTCTTGACACCAGAACTGGAAGAAAGATGGAGACTGGAAGCTGCAGGGTGAGTTTCAGAAAGGCAATGCTGCCTAGTGGACTGGACACAAGGCCTGGATACAGGATCTCCTGAGTTCTGACTCAGAGTCACTGATTCAGTGTGATACCATGAGCAAGAAAACAAACCAATTTTCACGAGAGTCTGCAAGTTCTGGCCATTTTGGGTACACGGTGATTATTAAGGGAGGTCAGGGCTAACTTTCAGAAGCACTGATCACCTGCCGATCTTGCTGGAGATGGGTGCTCTCAGCAATTCTGACTGTCAAACACCAGGCATCTCTCACTAAGCAGCCATCAATCATCATCATCATCATCAGAGGACACGTTTTGGGCACTTTTGAAAAGATTCGCCTTCCTGGCTAACACCGAGCCAAGGCGGTGTTTTGAAATAGATTACTTAATGTTAATACCAGAGGTGAAAAACTGCTCTCACAGTAAGGAAGCGGAGACGAGGGCACACACTCAAGGATAGGGGACAGATCCATGGCACATATCCATGATCTGGAGCCTTCTCTCCCTGAGCGCACAAAGCGCCTCCACACCCAACTTCTATGCATTTCTCATGGCTTGCACTAATCTTCCTGGGAGGAAAAAGGTTCCCCACCCCTGGTTTATACAGTGCTTTGAAAACATAAGGAGGACACAGCAAACAGCTGGCTATAGAAGCCTGTGACCTGACAGTACCGGATTGGTCCTTTCAGGCCAGGAGGAGGGGGAGGAGCGCTCTGTCTGTCTGTCCCCAGCTCCTCTGTTTGAGTTAGGCTCCCCAGGGGGCCCCACCCCCTCCAAAGCTCTGTGATGTCACAGCACTCGGCAAGTTTTTGTTTCTGTTTAAATGAATGAACGTCCTGGCTCCGCTGCCACTGCAGTATGTGGGACGTTTGCCACTGATTTCTATACATTCCGATTTCTTCTGCCCCATATAGACACCAAGGGGATTGCTCAGCTGACCTGACTCAGTGAGGCCAGCTAAAACGGCAAACAGCGTGAAACGAGCTCTGCGAGAGAGAGGCGCGACATTCCCACTCTGCTTGGGACTGAAACCCACAGGCAACAATGTAAATGTCACTCAACATCACCAACTATTTAGCGGCTGATCAGATTAGTAGAAACAGACAGCTGAGGTCTTCCCAGAGACCAACGCCAGATACAGCGATGGATGTTGTGACAGAACCGTCAGTAGGTAGCTGCTGTCAAGGGCTTCTGAGAACCAGGAGTTTCTCCTCCGTTCCTGCCCAGAGCGGGGGAATCAGCCTAAGTCTCGAACACCTCTTCAGTCCCATGAGCTGTCTCCTCCCCTGCTGCTAAGCCTTCCTGCCCCACACGGACTACCTTCAGCACACAGTTATATTTATCCCTAATTAGAATAATTCTGCAGCACACCGACAATTTGGGTCCCAAATAGCCTGGGATCCAAGTAAGACTGCTTCATCCCTCAGGTCCCACCACAGACTCCGAGCTCAGCCACGAGCCCCCTCTTGCAGGGACACAATCTGCCCCGTCAAGCGGCCGCAACAAGGGCACAGCAGGGAGACGTTCTCGGGGGCTGCCCCACAATTATGGAACTCCCTTTCCTTGGAGATTCGTCTAAGCCCTAGCCTGCTCCTCAATGGAAGAGCTTTTTGGTTGGCCTGGTGTTTGGCAGGCAGGGACAGGGGTGGGGAGGTTACTCGATTTTACTCCGTTTCCCCTTGTTGTATTTTAATAGATTGGTGAGTTAAGGGTTTTTATTTGAGTATCTGTGAATAGATTTTGTGTGCTTTGTAACCTGCCCTGAGTGTTAGGGGAAGGGTAAGGGGGAAAATTTAAAGAAATAAATTCAGGGACACAATAAAATAAGGTAGATTTGATTTTGCTACAAACAGCTCAAAGATCACCATACTGATGCTCCCATCCATTTCCAGAGCCAATTCATTGACGTTGCCCAGTTTCGCATACGTGCTATGATCTGCCACAGACTGGGGCGCCTTGCCTCAGAGTTTATAGCTATGCCAGGGCCCCACGTTGACTGTGTTTTCCTCATTGGCAGCAACGGGGGAAATGCCATGAACACGTGTCCCTGATCTATGAGGTTTTGTTCACGCTGGGCTCTGGGCTAAACAGCATACCATGCAGTGTCATTGCTCATCAAAGACACCGCAGCAATCGGGAATGTGCAGGGACATGGGAGAGAGTGGCTTAGAAACTTGCAAAAGCTGCATGGACACCCCCACCAGTTAGTAACCCATGTGGACAAAAGGTAAGCGCAGCCCAGAAAAACTGGGGAAGCAATCGGTGCTTCTCACTGCACAAAATGAACCAGTGTGTCCGTTTTGGTATGCACGGCAGATGCAACAGCCTTGCCACAAGAATCAGCTGCGTTTCCAGTTTCCTTTCCTACCCAGGAATGGAACAGAACAACAGAAATTGTATGCAGCCTAAAGGGTCATTCAGTCCAACCCTCTCCTCCGAGGTAGGAGATCCTCTGCCTACAGCACTGCAGACAGATGCTTGTCCAGTGACAATGAAAACACCATTGGAAGTATTACAGTCACACAGGGGTAAAGCTCCTCAGCAGCAGACACGAGGGTGACCAGTGCGACTTCGGCAATGCTTGCACTCACGGTCAGATTTAATTGGCAATACCTACCTGTCTCGCAGGGCATGGTTTCTGATCTCTTCCACTAGCTGGAAGACACGGGAGAGCGGGGAGCGAAACACGTCAACGGCTAGGAAGTTCTTGGGCCATGGGGAGACGGTGGCTTTAACAACGATCTGCTGGATGTAGTCCACGGGAGCAGCAAAGTACTGCGGAGGAGAGAGAAGGGAATGACTTTCTGGAGTGACAAGGAGCTTGGCAAGTACGGGCACATGGGGCATCAGAGTCTCTTAGACCTTCCTTGCAGCTACTCCCTTCCTGTGAGGGACTAGCAGAAGGGAAACTGCCCTCCCCCACATGCTGCCTTCTCTTCCTCCTCCTGTCTCATTTGTCTCATTTATTTCTTGCTTTTGTAGATTTTACTCCCTCGTTCCCCTCCACCTCCTGGCTACTCTCCCCACTCCTCACCTCTGCTCCGTTCACCAGGCTACCTGCGGCTCCCGACCAGCAGAGCCAAGCGCTAGGCTGGAAGAGAAGCTGCAGTTTGGGCCTACAGGAGGAGGAGCTGCTTCTGTGGCAACTGCAGGGGAATGAAAGCGGGAGGGTAGCCTGGAGAGCAGCCAGGGGAGCACATGATGTGTGGGGCATCAGGGAGACACTAGAATGTTAATAGGATTTCCCAGTCTCTGCTCCAGAGAGGCTCTCGGGTTATGGCTCTCCGAGGCAGGAACGATCATTTTCTGTATTTGGTTATTTATTTTATTTATTTAGTCCAATTTATATGTGCCCTTCCTACAGAGGCTCAGTCGGTACAATGCCTAGGACAATGGGACCTTGATCCGATTGTGCCTCTGAGTGTTACCATGGTATTTATCAAATGATCAGAAATAAAGATAAAACTATCAGGAACGCAACAGCAGGAAGTGGTGACGTTTCGGGGAGGGGGGCAGCTGCTGAGCTGTGCAGAGAGCCGACCTGGAAAGGAATGGGAGGGAAGGCAGCAGGTTGGGAGTAAGGTGCCTGGCAGGACTTTTGGTAGAGGAGGAAATGCTTCAGAACACATCCTGGCTATCCCGGACTAGCAAAACAGTAAACAAAAGAATTGCTTCTATTTAAACAACAAATGTTCAAAATAATAATAATAAAGTTTAATGAACAACAGCAAATAATGAAATGCAGGTCTATCAAAACAGATGATTCAGTGCAAGTCTACCAAATAAGTCAATGAATCGGCAAGTGATATAATACAGTCCAAACTGATTAGCCAAAAACAAGCAGACAACCAAAGAAATACTTTCAGTAAGATTAACCAAACAGAAGAAGCAGCAGCAGATGAATCCAAAGTTGGAAAAGTTCTATG
>QEPC01015304.1:1275822-1295518 GCA_003113815.1 Sphenodon punctatus | reverse complement strand
ACTGAATCATCTGTTTTGATAGACCTGCATTTCATTATTTGCTGTTGTTCATTAAACTTTATTATTATTATTTTGAACATTTGTTGTTTAAATAGAAGCAATTCTTTTGTTTACTGTTTTGCTATACATTGCTTCTTTATACTGTATCCCGGACTAGGACATCAGCTCACTGTTCAGGAAATAAGCAAAAAAAACCTTCCGCTCACAAGCCCATGCTGGCTTCCTCTCTCTTGCCTTCACATAGGCCAAGGAGGACACTCTGGGCTGGGCTCTACTCAGCAGAGCACTCCGCTGCCACTTCCAAATTGAATTTGACAGCCTAAATATTGTTGTCTACATTAGATTTTCATTTTTCGTTTGTATGTTTGGTAACAACTGAGACAGTTGTGTCTGTACCGTGGAGGGAAGTGCCATACAGAAAGATATTTACCATTTGGACCTCAATGTACAGGTGTGCGTACCCAATTGGTCCTAACATATAAATGGCCCTTCCCAACAAAAAATGGAACTTATTAAAAAAAAAAAAAAGCAAAAGACAGAGCACTCTGCTGCGACATCCCTGTTCCAAGAGCCCTCTTCAAGGGCAGAGCCACAACCTAGAGTGTTCTGTTGGGGGGTGGCTATGGGGACTCATCCTGCAGAGGTGTGTGGTTGCAGTGGGAGGGCTCAGTAGAGTGCTCTTGGGGCAGCCCTTCCACCCCAAATGCTCCAGTCTGTGAAGCTCTGGATAAATTTAGATCCAGCCCAGGCTGAGTGGAAGGTTTCCCACCCCTGCCCTGGATGTTATGACTAAATGACAGCCACCCAACACAATACATGCTCTTAGTGTTACCACTCTCCATGCCCCCGCCGGAACCTAACTTGTTAACTATGCTGTAACTGAGTCACTGCAGCAGGTGCCTTGCAAGGACTAGCAGTCAGATGCTCAGAAGATGAGGATAAAAGGGGAGTGGAGGCAGATGGTTCACCCGGGAATCAGTGAAAGGAGTTACCCTGGAATCACTAACACTCAGTGACCCCACCCCACCCTAGCCAGGTAGGAGAGACAGATGGACATGAACCCCCTGACAGAAATGAGGCAGGAACAAGTAGCCCCTGGGGAATCATCCTGTAATGAAGAGGACAGGATCCCTCTCTGTTAACAGAGAACCATGTGTCTATCCGTGCCAGCGGGGGTGCAACAGGCTGGCTGGGCTTCAAGGTGCCATGAGGGCAGGGCAGTTTGACCTAGATAGTAAGGAGGCTCAGGCAGGTTGAGAACACATCACAGAAATAGCCAGACGTGTCAAAGTCCACAACATTCCACCTCTGTCCTTAAAGTAAACTGAGAACAATTCCACCCGGGTGCCAAGTTCATACAGTCAGGACCCAGAGAGAGACATTTTCAATGGCTTGGAACAGCCATTGAAAATGTCTCTCTCTGGGTCCTGACTGTATGAACTTGGAACATACCTCCAAGCTCTGGAACTCCGTTCCCTTGGAGGTTTGTCAAAGCCTGAACCTCTTCCAGAGGCAATGTCAGACCTTCTTATTGGGCCAGACATTTGGTGGGCAGGGATAGACTCAGGAGGAGGGATGGGTGGGTGGGTTATGTCTTAAATTAAATTTTATTTTATTCTGTATTTCTGGTGTTTTTTTAATTTGATATTTATCATACGCATTTCATGTTCTGTAACCTGACCTGTGTCCTAGGGACAAAGTGGGCTAGAAATCTAAACACTGGACGGTATAAACACTTACTCCCACCCCACACACTGCACAAGAACCTACCCACTCCGGCCTCTCGCTAGGATCCCCTTGCTGGTGGACTGGGTAGGGTGGAGGTGGAGCGTAATCCTTCACGGGGGTGGCGTATTCCACAGGTCCTGTCCCAGGTAACGGGAGCTTAAGCAGCGGGCAGCTAAAATGAAGAAACAAACAGTATACGTCATGCCGGGTCGCACGCTGCAGCGCACTGGGGCGGTCACCAAATCCGCTGGGGACTCGGACAGCCTGCAGAATTTGCATATATTCTCCTCCAGGAAACGCCACGGAACCTACGTGAGGACGGTAAAAACCAAACGCTAATTCTGTTCGATGGTCTAGAGAAGGAGCGGGGAACCGGCACCTTCTCTCCCACAGGCCACTATAAATGAATGAATAAAGTTTATTGTTCCAACCATTGGTTATAAAATAATTTAAAAAATCAATACAGAATCAGTACAATAAAACAGAACTATACAATAAAAAACATGGAATTGAAGGTAATAACAATCACCTACTAAGGGAATCTTCAAGATAATTCAAGCAAATTTAATTTTAAGATGTATCTAGTTTGATTTCCCATTTAAATAGTGGGTTAAATTCTAAGGTGATGCACCACTAAAGATGAATGGAACAGTTCATACTATCAAGACAGCTTTTATTCTAACTCAAAAATATCCACCTTCCATGCTAATATTTGATTTGTATGCAACTAAAATACCTTTGACATGAACAATTTCCCCATAGATAGTAAAGTTCTAAGCTTAACCCTAGCTCTTTATCGGAGCTTGAGTGCGGGAAACTCCTGACCCCTGAATGAATATCCCCAAAATTTCCAATCAATCAGCACATTTTCTCATATCAAACTTAACAATCCAGCCAGTTTGCCGTATCGGTAATCATGTAACTATTCAAGCATTTGTTACCATTTCTCCGGCATCAATCTCCCAAGGAGAAGCTTTTTTTTACTTTACTTCTTTGTACCATAAAAGTCCGGGCCATATTTGCCACTTAATAAATCTTTCCTCGGGATTTGCCAGCAAATATACTATTTTCATGTGTACATCCCGACCCCAGATACAGGCCGCTATGAGAATTAGTCCAGCTCTGTTGGGGGGTGCTCAAGGATGGGAGAAGGAAAAGGAGGGTCTACACTATGGATCAGGGCCATAGATCCATCCCCCTATCCTTGAGTGTGTGCCTTCACCTCCACTCTCCTTCACCCGACCTCACTTGTTTGGTATTTGAGAGCAGAGACTGGATCCGTGAGCCAGATCCAAGAAATGAAAAGGGGCTAAAAAATGAATTAAAAAAGCCAGAGGCCCATAAGGTTGTGACCTCTCGCAGTTTTGACTCGGACACTCCTATTTGCTAAAATCCGGCCCTGCCTTGCTGTTGCTACTGCAAAAAACCTAGTCCATGCTCTAGTCATCTCTCATCTTGACTATTGTAACTCCCTCCTTACTGGTCTCTCCTGCTCTGATCTCACCCCCCTCATCTCTGTTTAATTCTCTGCTGCCAAAGTCATTCACCTTGCCTATCGCATTCACTACGTTTAGCCGCTCCTCTCCGCCCTATTTTGGCTATATCTGCAAGAACGCATTCATCACAAGCTCCTGATTTTCACCTTCCAGGCTCTTCATGGCCTTGCTCCCCCATCTCTCTCCACTCTTGTATCCCGCCACACTCCTGACCGGGAGCTTTGCTCCTCCTCTGCCCCCACCCTCGCCTGCTTGCAACTCCCCTGCTCCTCTAAATGTCATAGCCCCTTCTCTCTTGCTGCCCCTCATGCCTGGAACTCCCTCCCTGAATACGTTTGTTCTGCTCCCTCCCCACCAACTTTTAAATCTCTCCTGAAAACCTTCCTCTTCCATCAGGCTCTCCCTAACTCATCAGGAGTGAAATTACATCCCCTTCTCCCCCTCAGTCAGGATTTCTTTCCTGTAACTAAATTAGCTTCCTGTAACCAAGTTAAGCACATAAACCTGCAACTTCTCAACCTCATGAATGTATCCTTGTCCCTCCTGGTGTTCACCTCTCCCTTAGATCGTAAGACCTTTAGGGTAGGGACCAGTCTATAACAATTGATTGCACAGTGCCAGGCACACTGCTGGCACTATATAAATAATAATAAATTATTATTACAACAACATAGGCTATAATGGGAGTGCCAGGCTTGAAAACACAATAAGTGGCAACCCTAAGCCATGTTTATCCCATAGGACAGAGGCTCCCTATCTATGGCCTACGGGATCTGAAGTGAGGCTGGAACCCTGCCTATGCCCTTTCAGCCCTGTTCACACAACAGCCCTTCCTGGCCACTCCCACATTTAAAAAATAAAATCGCTCTCCCACCTATACCTACTGCCACCCCAATCCTGCACTTCATCTCAAACTGGCAGAGGCTGGGATTGAGTGTGACATTGCTCCCAGTCCCTACCTCTTCCTGGTTAGTGTTGGGGCGTGTAGTGCAGGAATCAAATAGCTGAGTAGTGAGAAGCAGCACCCCCCACACACACCTCCCTCCATGTAGTGCAAGTACCGGTGGGCGAGTCCCCTCCCACCTGCAATACTAGCACTAAGGGAGCCCGGGGCTTGCCAGCTAAGAGCACATCTGCTCCTGCGACTTCCCCCCGGGGAGCAGACTTGTGTCCACCCATTCCTGCCTGCACAAATAATTATTTCCCACCCTGTAAGCATGTCCTCCAAGTCCCCCGGAACCCATGGGATCCTGCTCCCGCTGCAGGGTTTTTGTAGGGGGCTCAGTATATTTCCTACAACTAGCAACTTTACGGGCAGTCTCAGTGGAGAAGCTAAATGATAAATGAGTCATGAAAGTGCAAGCCTTCCTTAAAGCATCTTTCTCTGGCTGCTGAGGCAGCTGTAATGCCCTGAAATTGTGGCTCCAATTGTCAATGAGATGGTTGTGGTAGGAACCAGGGAGGATTACAGGAGGGACTAGGCCTAGCCAGGGAGGTCTGAGTTGGTAGTTAGGGCACTGTGTACAGGGCTATAGGTTGTGGCTAACGAGGGGCTGATGAAGTAAAAGCCACTGTATATTAAAGGACATTTTGATAAGATCCTGTATAGGCCTTCGGGGGCTGGATCTAGCAGACACTTACCCCAGGACCTAGTGGCCCTATTGCGCAGACAGCTTGTGCTTTTGGCTTACAGCCAGAGAGAAGACAGCTGAGAGGTTCAGAAGAGAGAGAGTGTGGAGAAGTTATCCCTCGACGAGGTAGGCTGAATTGCTTTAAATTCTGTGGAACTGACATATAAGAACATAAGGAGTGCCATACCGAATCAGACCCATGGTCCGACATCCTGTCTCTGACAGTGGCCGGCTACAATAGCTTGAGAGAAGTACAGGACATGGAGCTGCGACCCATCTCCTGCTAACCACTCCCAACTACTGGTAGCCAGGGATTTAGCCCCCAAAAGCAGATGTTTACAGCTCTCTCCTCTAACAGTTGATCTAGTCTGTTTGAAGCTAGTTCCGGTGCTGGCTTTCACTGCCTCCTTTGGCAAGGATTTCCACAACTGTATTAGGGTTGCCACCTGTGGTGGTTTTTTAACCTGAGACTCCCTTAGGCCAAAATGGATGCAAGGTAAAAAATGACTGAAGTTGATCACCCTAAACTGTATTGTCTGCTTACTTTAACACCACTCATGATTTTATAAACGTCTACCACATTTCCCCCACACCCTTAATCGTTCAACAGCCCTAACCTGCTGAGCCTCTCCTCCTACGGAAGTCGATCCATCCCTTCTATCGGTGGGTGAAGACATGCATATTAACACGGCTTTAACATTTCTTATGCATGTTGCAGGGCTGTATTAGTGCCCTATGTAGCCCTGCAACATGCATAAGAAATGTTAGTGGTGTTAAAGCAGAGTTAAGTTGCATATCTCTGTTCACCCTTGGTTGCCCTTTTCTGAACTTTTTCCATTTATCTTAAGCGAAGATCAAGTGACTGTTGACTCCCTGGCCAGCTATCAGCCAGTCTCTAATCTTCCTTTTTTAGGGAAGGTTATCGAACAGGTGGTGGCTAGCCAGCTTCAGGCACATCTGGATAGGGTCAGTTTTCTAGACCCCTTGCAGTCTGGCTCTCATCTGGGTTATGGCACAGAAACTGCACTTGTGGCCTTAGTAGATGATCTTTGCTGTGAGTTAGACTGGGGTTGTTTGACCATTTTGGTCTTGTTAGATCTGTCAGCTGCTTTTGATACCGTTGACCACGAGATGCTGGTGAGGTGCTTGCGGGAGACCGTGCTGGGGTGAGCAGAATCGTTCTTGAATGGTTCCGCTCTTTCCTGGCCAGAAGGACTCAGCGTGTGGTACTGGGGGACTGCTTGTTGTCTCCCCAGGATCTCACGAGCGGTGTCCTGCATCTATTCTGTCCCCTCTCTTGTTCAACGTGCATATGCAGCCTTTGGGCGAGGTCGTGAGGGGGTTTGGCGTTTGGTGTCATCAATACGCTGGTAACGCCCAACTCTACCTCTCGTTTTCAGCTGACCCAGACCCGGCAGTCTCGTTGCTTACCTGATGTTTGGCAGCTGTGGAGGATTGGATGAGCCGTCTGAAGTTGAATCCGCCGTCTGAAGTTGAATCCTGACAAGATGATAGTGATGCTGGTAGGAAGGGCCGAGGATGTGGAGGTACCTGTCATTGATGGAGTTTGTCCCTCCCTGGTTCTTCAGGTTTGGAGTCCGTGAGTGCTCCTCAACTTGCAGCTTCACCTTGATGTTCAGGTGGCAACTGGGGCGAGGAGTGCTTTCTGCCAGTTATATTTCAGACTCTGACCTGGCCCCCATTGTCCATGCCTTCATCACCTCAAGACTGGGTGATTGTAATGCACTCTACATGGGACTACCTTGGTGATGGTTCAGAGTCTACAGCTGGTGCAGAATGCAGTGGCCCGCCTCCTTACATGGGGAGGACGCCATGCGCATGTAACACCAGTGCCTTGCTCACTGCACTGGCTGCCTATAGTCTTCCGGGCCCAACTGGTTCTTGCCTATAAAGCCCTAAATGATCTGGACCCCACCTATCTACAGGACCACCTCACCCCCAGGTTCTGAACTGGCCCCTGCGGTCGGCCGTGGGCACCCTTCTTGAAGTCCCCCGTGTACAACAGGGGGTGATGTTGGAGAGGGTGTTCGCGGTCGTAGCATCGCAGCTGGGGAATTCCCTTCCGGTAGAGGTCCATTTGTACCCAGATCGTCCCTCCTTCAAATGCCAATGTAAGACCTATTTATTTTCCCAGGTTTTTGGCAGGGGTAATGGGAGGTGGGTTTATTCTTTTGGATTCTGTGGCCTTTTATGGATATTGATTTTATATTTATACTGTTATATTTGAGTGGTTTTACTGTAAGCCACCCTGAGCTGCCAGAGGCAGGAGGGGGCATGATAGAAATCTTAGTATAAATAAATAAGTGTAGTATCATGCCTGAGATGGGGCGACCAGAACTGCACACAATATTCAAGGTGGGGTCGTATCGAAGATTTATAAAGTGGCATTATAATATTTTCCCTCTTATTTTCTATTCCTTTGCAATAATGCCTAGCATTCGGTTTGCCTTTTCGACTGCCACACACTGAACAGATATCTTCAGAGAACTAGCCACAATGACTCCCAAATCCTCCGTCTGAGTGGTTACACCCAGATTAGAACCCAGCAGCATCATGTATAAACTGAGGATTATTTTCCCCTATGTGCATCAGCTTGCAGTTACCAATATTGAATTTCATTTGCCGTTTTATTGCCCATTCACCTAGTCATGCAAGATCCCTCTGTAGTTCCTCATGGTCTGCCTGGCTCTTAACTATCTTGAATAATTTGATGTCATCTGCAAATTTAGCCACCTCACTCTTTTTATTCCTTTTTTCCCCAGATCATTAATGAAATGGTTCCAGTACTGCCCCCTGAAGTACCCCACCCAAGTGTACCCATGTCAGAGGTGGCGATAATGTCTTCATGCAGCACCTCTTGTTGGCTGCCCTGCTCTACAAGCAGACTGTTCCCAGGCAAGGGCACCAGCAGCATTATGGAGGGGAGGGGGGGGAGCAGGAGAGTTGCTTTGCCCCACCCATTTCCAAGTGTCCTAATGCTCAGAAAAGGGGTGTGGCTGTATGAAAAAGGGGTGGAGCAAGGGGGGGGTCCTGCCCCATTTCAGGGTATCATGATGTCACAGTGCCAGAAGGGGTGCACTGCAAGTGCACCTCACTCCCAGTGCCCATGCTGCCAGAGTATATGGTGCCAAAAAAATCATTCACAAGCTGGAATGACTTTGGGGATAGTACTGATTGGAATTGGAGTTCCCTTCCCAACCCCATCATCGCCTCGCTAAAAGCTCCCAAATGCTGGCATTCAAAAGCCTCATCTTCACTGAGCTCTGAACCATTTCTGACCCGTGACAGGTCTTAAAAGCTTCTAATTCAGGGTACTAGCCTGGGCCACAGGAGACCTGGATTCATACTCTGCCACAGATTTCTCCCTCCCCCTTGGACAAGTTATAGCCCTTCTGTGCTTTCAGTTCCCCTCTGTAAAATGGAGACAATACAGAACACACCTACTTCACAGGTGTGCTGAGAATGACCAGAGGTGTTTGGATACTATGATGGTAAATGCCTTATCAGCATCTTATGACCTTAAAATCATGTAACATTTATTACCATATTATTCCCCCACACTCTGACACTGCAATTTCATTGTGATTGTAGTAGCTGATCTCTTGATGAATACTCTGAGATTAAAGGATATTTTTAAATGCAAAAAAAATTTGCTTGCTTATTTTCTACTGAAAGCCAATGAGAATTAGGTTCCTGTTCATTCTTCCTTTGACAGTCTATGCTACGTCTAATGTCTGCCATTTGAAAATAGGGATGACCATTTCTTTCAGACAGTTCAGAGCACTGGTTTCTAATGGGAAAGATTATCTAGGTGCAGTCACTAAAATGACATCAAATAAATTAGGAGAGAAAAAGCAAGATGGTAATTGGGATGACACTGAGCCAATAGGTTGGGACCCACCACTACTGGAAGCAATGCATTTAAGACAGGACTCCTGACCTTACCAGTTCCTTATTTATTTAAATGTAGACCCTGCCATCCCGCTAATGACGTAGATTATGCCTGGGTCACAACACAGATCCCTTCAAGCTAGCAGAGTCCTTTTGGCACTGGCTCTGGTGTAATATAAAGAGTGTTTTGCTTTGGACTGCTGCAATTTCTCCTCCCTGAAATATTTAGCAACCACGCTGCCCATTTTAATGTGGTGCTCACGCTGCCCATTTTAATGTGGTGATCTGCTCGGAGAATGAAAACAGCCACATCTTACAGGAATAGAAGTCTCAGACGGTGGCGTAAAAGCAAGCAACAGAGACAAGGAGGAGCTTGATAAATCATTATTTTTACTAGAATTGAGACAAGTCCTATAAGCTCCAGGCCCCCCTCCCCCTGCGGAAGGCACTGCACAAATGCATGAGAGATTCCCTGACCCCCAGAGAGCTAACGCTCTAACTAGCTCAGGTGTTGCAGATCACTGAGTGGCTGCAGGGTGCAACCCTCTCGGGGCACAAAAGCATGTACCTAGAGCAAAGGGTTAAACAGCTAGTGAGCCAATCAAGAGGGGCTGATTGCTCCTAGCTGGGCAGGAATTTACTAGCCAGCTGGAAAGCACCTGTCATAAAAGGCTCTACCACGGCTAGTGAGAGTGGCAGCTCACCAGGGAGATGCAGGGCCAAAGACAGAGGACTTGGGTTGAGAGCACATGTGCTTGTTTGCAGAGGTGCCCAGCCAGCTACAAGCTTGTCCCAAGAGGTTGACTTTTAAGGACATAAGTATTGCCATACTGGCTCAGCCAAGCAATCCATCTAGCCCAGCATCCTGTCTCCGACAGTGGTAGCTCAGGAGAAGGACAAGTACAGGTCATGGGGATGTAACCCATCTCCTGCTGACCGCTCCCAGCTACCGTTAGTCAGGGGTTTAAGCCCCAACTAGTAGGTGTTTACAGCTCTGTCCTCTAAGAATTTATCCAATTTCCATTTGAAGCTCATTATGCTGCTGACTTTCACAGCCGCCTCTGGCAACGAGTTCCACAACTGTATTGTCCGCTGCACAAAAAAGTACTTTTTGTTTCTTTTAAATCTGGTGCCATTTAACTCCAGAGTGTTCCCTTGTTCTCTTATTGTGGGAAAGGACAAACAGTTCCCTATTGACTTTCTCTGTGCCACTCATGATTGTATAAACTTCTATCGTCTCCCCCTTTCATCACCTCTTCTCCAAGCTAAACAGCCCTAACTCGCTAAGCCTCTCCTCCTATGGAATTCGATCCATTCCTTCTATCGTCCTTGCTGCCCTTCTCTGAACATTCTCCAGTTCTATTATAGCTTTCTTGAGATGGGGTGACCAGAACTGCACACAGTAATCAAGGTGGGGTCGTACCAAAAATGTAGACAGTGGCATTAGGATACTTTCCCTTTTATTCTCTCTCACTTTTGTAATAATGCCTAGCATTCGATTTGCCTTTTTGACTGCTGCTGCTGCACACTGAGCTGATGTCTTCAGGGAACTAGATCCTACTCCTGAGTGGTCACACCCTGATCAGAACCTAGCATCGTGTATAAAGTGTGGATGATTTTTTCCTACGTGCATCACCTTGCACTTATCAATGCTGAATTTCAGTTGCCATTTTAATGCCCATTCACCTAGTCATACAATATCCCTCTGTAATTCCTCACCGTCTGCCTGGGTATATGCAGGAGCAGGCCAGTAAAGAGCCTAAGGAAGAGTATATCCAAAAGGTCTAGCAGGGAGAGGTGGGGGGTGTTTACCTATGTGCGGCCCAGCCTGGGGGCTGAAAGGACTGAGTTTGGGTTTGTATCTATATACACAGCAGGGGAGGTGAACCTCGGACCCTGGGACAAAATGTAGTCAGTGGCAAGCTTATATGTAGCCCCTTTCCAATTCCTGGATCTGGCTCCCTGGATTCAGGGTAAGGGAGCAGATGAGGGCCTGCATGCAAGAATGGGGAACAGAGCCATGACAAGACCCTTCTTTTCTTGAGCACACCCCTTAAGCATCCCCCCCATGCCCAACGACTGCATGGCCCTTGTAACTTGTACTAATTTTCAAACTGGGAGGGGAAAGGTTCCCTACCCCTGATATACTGCATGAGAACATAGCACTGTCTAGCTGCACCGTGGGTGGGGAAAAAACCTAGCGTGTGGACTGAGCGACAGGCACTGATCCTCTGGGGACTTGCATCCCGGCCAGGTAGGAGTTACCTTATGGTAAGGCAAGCGGATGGTAAGCGCAGGCTGGGCTACAAACAACACCACGATTGGCTACAACGTCAAATTCTCTCTTAAAAGAAACATGCAGGAAGAGGAAAGGTCTCGGCCTATGGATGCCAAATAGGGTGGAGACAGGAGAAAAATCTGTTACAAAGCGAATATCTCCAGCAAAGTACGCAGGTTGGGGATTCAGCAGAGCAGCACTTTTCCATCATGTGAATTGTCTGTTTGAATCCTTTTTCCTGTTCACCTTCAGGCCCCTTCCCTATCCAAATACAGGCTCTGTAACAGGCAGAGTCCCTGTGGGCCACTGGCCCTTTAAGAGTGAGCTAGAACCATCCAGGGGACTGAGCTCGCAGGGTTGCAACAGGTGCAGAGGGAAGCACAGAACAGCGCCTAAGGAGAGGCAGCTGTGACAGGTGTGGCTAAGTCAGCCCCGAGAGCTCCGTGTTAGGAGGCAAAGGGCTGAGAGGGAGAGTTCTGCCTCCAGGACTGAAGCTCTGAGCCCGTTGCCTGAACAAGGGACACATCTGGATTGCAGAGGGGTTTGCCTGGCCCAGAAGAACCCAACCAACTGTGAGTAGAAGCCAGAGGGTTGATGCCTGGCTGGAGGACAGTGTGTGCATTGAGACTATGCATGGCAGGAAACTGTGATTAAAGGGCTGTGAGCGGATTCCCTGAAGCGGGCAACTATTTGGGCCCTGATCCTGCCAAGAATCAGCCCAGGCAAACCTGTCCCTGCCACACCGTGCTCCCAAACTTCACATCCCTCTTAAAAATGTAACCCTTCTGCCAGACTCTCCCTAGCTCCTCACCCCGTAAGCTGCTCCTTTATACTTCTTACGCTCCTGTCCTTTGCACTAGGCTGAGCTTTTGCAATGTCTCACATTCTTGAATGTTTCCTTGCCTCTCCTGTATTCCCCTCTCTTTCCTCCCTTGTCCAATCGCCTCAGGGCAGGGGCCTGTCTATAATCATGACTGTCACTAGAATGTTTCTGGTGCTATATAAATAATTAAAAACAAAACACACAGGATTTGATAGAATCTGAGCCACAGCCGGAATGGCTCCCCTAATGGGGCAGCAGGGGGGCGGAATAGCTCTGAGATGTACATTTATTGGAGAGAGGGGTGGTAAATAGTAGGATTAGTTGGTGTGGTTCAGGGATGATTACGGGAAGGCTAGCTTTGGGACTGATGCCCAAAGAGAACCCGAGTCCAGAGGTTGGATGATGGTTCTGCAGGAGCGGTTTTAAATATAACTCTCCCAATTCCTACCAGTAGCCCACCCACTGATTTATTTCAATGAAAGCTGGTGGCTTTCATAGTAGGAGGTTTAAAAGTCAGATATTCAGCTACCGAACTCAATGTCTGCAATGAGATGTCCTGAAACGACGCAAAGCAAGGTTAAGGAACAGGATAGCAGCAGAGCAAACTGTTACTACTAATGACTGGGGGATGTAGCTAAGTGGGAATGGGCCCCTTGCTGGGGCACTCCACTCCCGTGTGCATATGCCCTCGATAGACGTGTGGGGCCCACAAGCTCATAGGCCCCAAGACAGCTACACCTATTATAGTTACACCTCTGAACAGGGCATGCATCCCAGCGATCCTTTTAACTTCCTTCGAGGAAGACCTACAGCCAAGGCCTGTGTTCTCACCAGGTAAAAGCAAAGTCAGAGTGGGTCAGGAGAGCTAAGGAAAACTTAAGACAGCTACAGGAAAAAATGCTGCAAAGCCACCTTCTCTGAGGCAAGATTGAACTGTTTGAGCATGCTGTCCCAGCAAGAGCTGGTGTCTTCCCAGGGATGGAACTATTCCGTAGCAATTTTGGAAGAGGAAAAAAAAGCCGCCCTGCTCTTGTTGATTATCATTACGTTCTATCAAGGTAAATGCTCCCCTACACTCTTGCCATTCCAATCAGACAAAGAATTCTCCCCGAGTCCTTGTGTACTGCCCCTTGGCAGAGTCAAGAGGCCGCAGTCGAGTTGTGAAGCGAATCCCGTACAGCGGGCCAAGCACTCTGGCATCTTTAGGCTCTGCTGCATTGATAGCAAATATGACTCCAGAACAAATAAAACTGTACAGCAGCACCCATGGGAACACTAACTGACTCCTGCAATGCTGCAGAATTCTCCTAGTCTTTTCAAAGGATTGCTAGCCAGGCTCTCACTGCTGGCTCATGCACAGGGAAGGATTCACAGTCCACCAATCTCTCATGGCTTAGCGGGAAGAAAAATTCTCCTTTCCTTTCTGGCTGCTGGGTAGGGGCTTGCTCCCTTGTCTCTCTCTTTCCCACATTGCTGTAAAATCCAACCTGTCTCCCCTGTTGAGGCAGAGAGCATTGCTCAGCCCCTCATAGATGCTGGCTGCTTCATTTCATCCTGTCTGGGGCTGCAAGATCTCACTGGACTTGAACCCAGGCTGATATAGTTCTAGGTGGGAGCAGATGCGATCTCATGGACAGACCTAGATCTGCAGCTCTATGGTGTAATGGATAAGGTTCTGGATTTGGACCTGGGAAGCCAGGGTCTGAATCCTGCCTTAGCCATGGCCTGACTGCGTGGCCATGGGCAAGTCACAACCTCTCAGCCTCCGTTCCCAATGTGTAAAATGGGAATGTGTGTGTCTGCCTGTTCCTGCGTTCCCCCACCCATGTACATCTTAGATTGGAAGCCCCACTGGGCAAGGACCTGTCTCCAAAAATCTGAGACTGTAAAGCGCTGCGTATGCCTAGTAGCGCTATAGAAATAAGTAGTATACGTATACGTAACCTGCTTCCAACTGGTCAGTCAATCTGCATCTCACTGGCTGACCCAGGCCAGATAAGGTGTCAGAGGTGAACTTGTTGGGGACATAGGACAGATACACACATTGTATATATTATATAGTATTTGCATGGTACACAACGATAATATACATACAATACACAGTTGAGTGCGGTTCAGGAGGAAGCTAGCCTGAGTTTGTCTAGTGTAGCCAAGCAGAAAGTTAGGCTGAGTTTTGTATCTATATTTATTGGCAGAGTGAAGCGAGACGTCAAGGGCCGTTGGGATGTTGGCTTTGGAATGTGGAAGGTACCAAGGCAGAGAAGCTTTGGAAGAGTGCCAGATGCAATGAGGGTGCAGTCCTGAGAGGGCAGGGCAAGATAGTTGGGATGGATGGGACCAGGGACGATGGACTCAGTCTTCTGATAAGGAGATTTATCAGAGCCGCTCAAAACCGGATCGAGGGGTACATGGCTGAGGGATGTTGCTAAAGCGGGACAGACAGTGGACTGTGTTTTTAGGGAAACCATAGTCTATAGTAACTAACAAGTATGTCTTAAGTTGTGCTTACATATTAAGATGTAACAAGCCAGGCAGTTGTTGAATGATTACTACATTTACATATTAAGGAACCAATCAATTGCTGAAGATTGTAATGTAACTGGTGAACCAATCAAGTTAGATTTGGTAAGTGTTATGCTGGTTATTGGATATACATAATCTGTATGGTTGAGACCACCTTTTTGCTACTGGTCAAGCTCGATGCTCCAATGTGTAAACCAGTGCCCCTCCTGCCAGAGATCAAAGTCTGCAGCGCTAACGAGCAGTTTGGTCTCATTTTCGAGCCACTCCCCCAGGCCATGCTCCGTGAACCTCTGGCCAACACTGCCACATCATCCATACCCCCTATGACAGCAGGAAGTTGTTTGAGTGATGCCCCAACAAGCCTGCTGGTTGATACAGCTGCAGGGTGTCCTAGTTGCCAATGCTCTCCTTTTGCCTTCTCCCAGCCTTGGTTCAGTCTGCACCTGGCACCTTCTACCCCAGTTCCTACCTTGAGCACTGGGTTCTGATTTCCAGTGTGCATGACTCCAAACGTCTCTCTATTGAAGCTTGTCTGTCGTTTTATCTTCTGATCATTTTGTAAGAATACTTAGTAGTATTCATCTTATTTGGGCTCCTATCTTCAATAATTTGGCATCAGCTGCAACACTCACCATTCACTCATTTTCCAAATCATTAATATGCTAAACAGTACCAGTACCGAGTACTTGGAAAACACCAGTATTTATCTTTCTCCATGGTGAAAATTGACCTTTTTTTCCTACCCTGTGTTTTCTATTAACCAGTTACCGATCCATGAAAGGACAAGCTCTTCCTCGTATCCCATGTTTACTTAGTTTTCTCAGGAGTCTTTGGTGAGGGACCTTGCCAAAGGCTTTCAGAAAATCCAAATACACTATGGCAAGTGGATCATCCAGTACTGTTGCTACCTCTAAGAACTCTAATAGAGGCATAACTCCTCCTGTTTTGTGTGCTTATTCATTCTACCAATTTGTCTGCTACTAACATTGAGTGCAGTGGGCCTCTAGTTTCTAGAGCTACCGCTGAAGCCTCCCCCATTAAATAAAAACATTCATCAATCCACATTATATTAGCTACTTTCCAGTCCTCTTGGGTGAAGGCTACTATAACTATCTTTGTTAAGTAATGCTGCAGTTTCATATTTGAGTTCTTTCACAACTGTTGTTTCAATAACCTCCAATCCTGGCCACTTGTTTTTAGTTTAGCAGTTTGCCCTAAAATCTCTTCTAAAGCTACATCAATTTGTGCAAGTACAGTAGGAATCAGGAAGCTTTAGGCCCCACCTTATCAGTGATTTATGAGTGCCCACCCACCTCAAAACCATACATCACGCTTATGAACACAGATGTTCATCAACGCAATAAATCAGCCAGCCCTCCTGCTTGGATGCAGAATGAGACAGGAAAATATAAAATGGGCAAAGCTGGGAGCAAGTGTGTTGCGATACCCACTGCCTTATATATTGTAATCTACTTTCACAGGAAAAGATGCTGAACTGCTGACTCAAAAGCTGGACGCCACCATCGCAAGAAGAAAATCTCTGTGCCGCAGCGGCGCAAGCCTGGAGTCCTGTACAAAGAGCAAACCAAGGCAAACATTACAAAGCATCACACACACACACACGGTATTCTAGCGATAGCACCCTCACCTACAGGGGAGTGCCTTGCAGAGTTTGTGGCTTTACTTTTTAATTCAAAATTGAAGGGGTTTGGCAAAAATACAGTTTCTTGTGATGATGTCTAGACTCCAGTACAATGCCGTATTTTCCAGTGGGGGGTGTCAAGGAGGGAGAAGGCTAGGGCTCAGCAACAAATACACAGGGGGATCCCCACATTTACCATTACAGGTTCCTGCTGCCCTTGGAAAGAGTTAATACGACTCAATGAAATGCTCTTGAAGGCTAGGTGGCTTCCAAATGAGGCCAGTTACTAATGCCAACTCCTTGCTTGTTAGTTACATAATACTTTTCTGTTTTGCTGCGGCAGTGGCCACGCTCTTGGACCTGGGAAAGTGGCTGCAAGTACGAATCCGCACGCTTATCAGGACATCTCCATGAGATGGCAGACATCTGGGCCCTCTGACTTTTTCATGATGCTGCTAAACATGCTCAGTGGTCTAAGTCATCTATCATCCGGGAGTTGATCCTGGATGAGGCTGCAGACCTGGTTTGCATTACTGAGGCCTGGCTGGACAATGAGCCAGGGCCAATTTTGGCCAACCTCATTCCAACTGGGTACTTGGGTTCAGCATCAACTTAGGCTGGAGGAAGGGAGAGGGAGGGCAGGAAGGGACTTATAGCTATTTTTTTAGAGGGTTTGTCGTTAGGTGTTTTTTGGTGCAGATCGAGCCTGGGATGGAGTGCCTCTCATGGTTGATTTGGCCCAAGACAGGATTGGGATTCTGCTGGTGTACCATGCACCCCACTGCCCAGTGGCATCCCTGACTTCTCTAGGTGGCCTGGTCTCAGGCTGATCTTGCAGTCTGAGGCTTATTGTCCTGGGGAATTTCAATATCCACTATTGGACAATTAACCAATGAGATTCCCCACCACATTGGACTAAGGCAGGGTTGTATCTTGGCCCCAAGCTTATTTAATTTTTTCCTAAATGATTTAATTCCAGTTGTCTGTGCTTCAGGATTTTTCCCACCAAGATTGGCAGATCAGGCTGTTGGGGCTCTTCTACATGCCGATGAGATATCTCAGACAAAAGTTGGAATGGACAAACAATTAGGGCAATTGATGAACTATTGCTCTTCTAATAGTTTACAACTTAATTTTGCAAAAGCTAGAATTATGGTCTTTGGCAAGGGAAGGAAGATGTTTTGTTGGAGGATTAGGTCAGAAACTATTGAACAAGTTGACCAATACAAATATCTTGGTATTACCCTTAGTAAATCAGGTAGTTGGGAACTTCAGGCCAAATTGGCCTTAAATTGAACAGGTACGGCTCTGACTATTTTGAATTATTTCTCTAGTAGGGGTGTCGCTAGAGAGGTTATGGCCTTAACGGTTCTCAACGCTAGGGTTGCTTCCCAATTATTTTATGGAGCATCGATTTGGGCAGTTATTCAACCGTTCAATTTGGACAAAATCCAATCTACTTTTTTTGAGGAAACTTCTCCAACTACCTATGGGAATGGTTTTGGCCGCTGTCAGGGTGAAACTGGGGCAAATCAGATGGAATATGAGAGCACTGAAGTATGCCCTGTCACTTTGGCTACGTGCGGAAATCTTCCCTCAGTCGGGATTGTTTCCCCGGCTTGCTAAGGACATTTTTGATTCCCCATGGTCTCTTGCAATGAGGGAGTGCATAGTTAAGAACATAAGAAGTGCCACACTGGGTCAGACCAGCGGTCCATTGAGCCCAGCATCCTGTCTCCGACAGTGGCCAGTCACGGGGGCCTGGGAGAAGCACCCAACAGGTCACCATGCTATCCGTTCCCTGTGGGTCATCCCCAGGCTCCCGACAGTAAAGGGTTTTGTTCCCAAATCCGATCTGGCTAATAGAACTATCTTCCAGAAACTTGTCCAAATCTCTTTTAAACTCAGCTATACTGCTGGCCTTGACCACCTTCCCTGGCAGTAAATTCCACAACCTAATTATACGCTGAGTGAAAAAATACTTTCTTTTTACTCTACCACCTGTGAGTTTCATGGAGTGTCCCCTAGTTTTAGTACTAGTTGAGAGGGAAGATAACCATTCCCTGTTTACAGGTTCCACACTACTCATGACTTTATAGACCTCTATCATATCTCCTCTGTCATCTCTTTTCCAAGCTGAAGAGCCCCAACCTATTTATTTATTTATTTAAAACTTGTATCCCACCCCTCCTGCCCAAAGGCAGCTCGAGGTGGCAAACACACAAAATAATAATAAAACATTTAAAAACAAAACAAATTTGAAAACAAATTCTAAAACTCACCCTCCCTTCCCAAACCCTACCCCCCCTTCTCCACCCCTCGCCAAAAGCCTGGCGGAACAGCCAGGTCTTACACAAACGTCAAAACGACAGGAGGGTGGGGGCCAACCGAGCCTCCTCTGGGAGCGAATTCCACAGTATGGGGGCAGCCACCAAAAAAGATCTCACATCAGTGGCCACCTGTCTCGCCCAGGGAACCTCCAAAAAGGCCCCCACAGACGATCTCAGGGGTCGCACAGGCACATGGGGAGTGAGGCGATCCCGCAGATAAGCAGGGCCCAGGCCATGAAGGGCTTTAAAGGTCAAAACCAGCCCCTTGAACCTAGCCCGGTGCTTTATAGGCAGCCAGTGCAGAGCCCGGAGCACTGGTGTCATGTGCTCCCTGCGGCCCACGACATTCTGTACCAGCTGCAGCCTCCGGCCCAGTTTCTCGGGCAGCCCCACGTAGAGCGCGTTGCAGTAATCCAGCCTCGAGGTGATGAAGGCATGGATGACAGTGGTGAGGTCGGAGTCTGAGAGATACGGCCGAAGCTGCCGGACAAGATGTAACTGCCGAAACGCACACCCCGCCACGGCCACAACCTGAGATTCCAGGCTGAGCCGTGAATCGAGAAGCACACCCAGACTCCGTACCTGCGAGACCATGGGAGGGCAAACCCCCCCACCCCCACAAGAGGAGATTCAACCACCCCCAGGCCCTCAACCACCAACATCACCTCCATCTTGTCAGGATTCAGCTGCAGATGGCTCAACCTCATTCAAGCCCCCACAGCCGACAGGCACTGGGAAAATAAGAGATTGCATGGCCTGGGTCAATGGAAAAAGAGAGGTAGAGTTGAGTGTCATCAGCATACTGACAACACTGCATGTCAACCCCCTCACGATCTCCCCTAACGGCTGCATATAGATGTTAAACAAGAGGGGAACAGAATGGCACCCTGTGGGACTCCACACATGAGGTCTCGGGGGGAAGACATACACTCCCAAGACCACCCCGTGAGTTCTCCCGGCCAGAAACAAACGAAACCAGTCCAAGACCGTCCCGCCAATCCCAGCACAGTCCCGCAGGCGAGTCCCAACCCCTCATGATCAACTGTGTCGAACGCAGCCTAAAGGTCTAGCAGGACCTATCAAGCCTCTCCTCATACGGGTGCTGTTCCATACCCTGGATCATTTTTGTTGCCCTTCTCTGTATCTTTTCTAGTTCCACTATGTCTTTTTTGTGATAGGCCGACCAGAACTGCACACAATATTCGAGGTGCGGTCGCACCATTGATTTGTATAGAGACATTATGACATCCTCAGTTTTATTCTCTATTCCCTTGCGAATAATTCCTAACATTCTATTTGCTTTTTTGACTGCTGCCGCACACTAAGCTGATGT